>CAJGYM010000167.1:0-110203 GCA_904845305.1 Caenorhabditis auriculariae | reverse complement strand
GAAGCCGATCTGGACGAAACCTACACCAATCGATAGATCTCGACGAGAAAAAAATAACCGGAGGCTAGTTTTGACCTCCGTAGTTCAAATAGGAGCCAAGTTAAAGGCGATCAAACTGAGAGATCGAAATATGGAAAGTAAGTCAAATCTGGTATCGATCGATTGAGGAGATCAAGGAGGTCAGTAAAAACTAGGTCTCTAAGTTCTTAACCATCTAGAAGCCGAGTTATGATTTTTTTTTTTGAAGTCAATATTCTATAAAAAATCGGAACTTTGCACCCAGAAATTAAGATATAATTTTTCGAAAAGTCATTCTTCTTCTTCCTACTTCTTTTTACTGCTTGAGCGGCGTCGGCGTCTCCAGTCGATTAGCCGAGGTCCTATCCTGATATCAATGATAATCAGTAGACTGGCTCTAGTGACATGTCCGTCCTTGTGTGTGACGGCTGGGGATTTATGAAGCCGTGGTTTCCCACTACCAGCATTTCTTAAACCCCTTGGTTGGGTCGAGGCGGGGATCGAACTTGTGACCCTGTTGACCGTAGACAGGCACACAGCCTGTTGCGCTACGGCGCGCCCATTTCGAAAAATCATCCAACTTTGAAAAATCACAACTTTTTATCTGGGCGTCTGAGAGCATTTTGACCTTTATTTTTGGTTTCTGACGTCATTTACCATCGATTTAACTTATATTTTCGGAAGAATCGAAAAAAGTGCGGTCTAACCCCTTGGGATTTTTTCGAGCTTCTGAGGTCAGGGAAGCCGATCCGGACAGAAGCTACATCAATCGATAGATCTCGACGAAAAAATAACCGAAAAGTAGTTTTTTCCAAGGTATTTTCTTTTATTAATTTATAAAATCTGCACATATAATTCACAGGGCTGCGATATCGATCATTTGTGACAAGTCAACCGAGAGAAAAAGAGATTCTCTAATAAATGGATCACTAACAAACAGGATAAGTAGAACGTGAGGAATGAACAATTGATTGTCTGATGGAAAAATGCGAAAAATAGACAAGATGATATGAATATTCAATTACAGAATAATATGATTAGGTTAGAAAATGATTGATGTGTGTTTTTTTGCTTCCGAACAGTGAAAATCGTGATATTTACATTGAGAGTAGAGTTTTGAAGAGAGAGAATGGGAAAAAGTGGGGGAAATGGAAAAAAAAGGGAAAACCGTAACCTATTGAGAGAAAAATTTGTAAAAAAAAAAGAAAACTACGTTCAAGCAGTACAATGAATGAGTCGAAATGAGAGGTTGAGGCTATTTTTCGAGGCATTTTTTGAAGAAATGAATAAACGAGCCACTGCTAGTTTTCAAATTCCAAGAAGCAGAAAAACTGAGCCGCGGCTTTATTTTTTCTCATCTCATTACATGTTCAGCTTCCCGTTGCTTTTCGGAAAAACTTTCTTTGTCAGATTTTGAACTTGAAAAAAAAAACTGAGCCGTCGAATAAATAGCCCGAACATAGATAACACACTAGAACGAGATCCAAAGAAACATATACGAATAGTGTTATCTTTCCGATTCTAAACGAAATATTCTAAGTTTTAAGAAGAACCCGATTTCCGCGGGGAGAGTCAATCTAATGCATCGAGAGATATTGAACTAAAGACGATACAAATTCAAAAATAGTTTCGGAAGAAGACAATGATCTAAACGTAGACCGGCGTCAAATTGTTGTCCCGTTCGTAGTCGGCCCACCGGGAATCGTCACTTTCGTGCGTCAGGAAACGCTCGCCGACAGATTTTTCCAAGAGCCGCAGGTCCGACCACAGGGTGTACTTCTGAAGAAGAAAAAACATTACACTCAAAAAATTGTGACGTGTTGTTGTGAGGAAAAAAGGAATCTAAGAAAAGAACAGGAAAAGAAAGCTCATTTTTTGCATCTTCTTTCTAGAAGCTTATCGATTCAGTGCACTTTATCCTTTTTATTTTATTTGAACTCACCTGCATCCATAAATGGGCCAACGCCTTGGAAACCGTGAACCGTTTGCTCATCTTGACTTGCAACAGGCCGTTGATGAACTCAATGGCTGAAAAAATCGACTTTTTAGAATTATGGATCAAAAAATCTCATCTTATAAAATCTCATCCGTTTTCGACTTTAAAGAGATATTTTGAAGTAAACTTCTCGAATTGGAAGCTAACAATGCGTAATAGATTCTTGTTTACTACCCAGTACAAGTCTTTGACTAGAGCAAAAAATGATGATTTCATTATGTTTCCTGGAGTCGAAGAACTGACCCGACTCGGAGATCTCCTTCCACGGACTGGGCGGGTACATGAACTCGGCGTTCTGGATCTGATCATGGATGTCCTCGTCTTCGTTGAAGGGAAAGGTCCCAGAAAGGCTGACGTAGACAATTACGCCGACGCTCCACATGTCCAGCGAACGGTTGAAGCCCTTGTTTCGGAGAACCTAGGGAAGAATCGTTAAATTTTCGGATTCTCTCGATTTTCTTGCATACCCTATACTAGCTAGTATGAATATTAAACCGGCATCACTCTCCAAAAAATGATCATATAAAAAAATTTGCTTTTTTCCAGAATTACTGTACCTCATTGTATTCTACCTTATCCTTTGAATTAAATGAAAAGATGTCAAAATCCACCTCAGGGGCCAAATAAGCCGGCGTTCCAACGACACTCCGTCTGAACGATTTCTCACCAATGATCCTTGCGAATCCGAAATCGCAGAGTTTCACCTGTAGTCATAATTTTTATCATTAAAAATGGAATTTTCGATAGAAAACCTGTGGATAATCACTATTCGACGTCAGAAGAATATTCTCCGGCTTCAGATCACAATGAACAATATTTAAATTGTGCAGATATCTCAGAGCAACTAGGATCTGAAATTGAGAAAAATTGTTTAAAATCTTGAAAATGAATAGAAGGTACCTGTGCAACCAAGAACTGAGTAATCCGTTCGCTCAAGCGTCCCTTCTCACTCGAAAGAATCATCTCGAGCATGTCGCCCTGGAAATTTTTGAACTTTTTCTAAACGAAGCTGGAGCTATTTTTGAGCGGGGCCAAAAATTACGTCCTTAAAAAACACTTCAAAAGATTTATTGTCATTATGCATACTAAAACATAAAACAGACTCAGAAAAATCAATCCCTTTTATTTTTGCGATTATAGAGAATCTAGAACTGATCTTGACTAAAATCTCCAATTTCCTCTACATATTTTCGAGTTAGCCGCAACAACTAGGCTTTCAAAAGCCTGAAAAAGCTTCAAAGTCACCTTGAGCTTCTCCATGACGACGAAAATCCTGTCCGGAGTTTCGAGCATCTGAAGGAAGTTGACGACACCAGGATGATGAACTTTCTGAATGGAAAAAGTTTGTTTTTCGAACAAAAGTTGTGAAAAACGATAGCAATGATTTATCGGGTACTCATATAGAATTTTCCGTACCTATAAACTTCCGTCTCCTAGTTTTCCTATGAGACATGATAAAACTTCCATTATTTTCTTCGGTTCCCCTCATTTCCAAAATGTTTCCTCTAGGATTCACCTGCAGGATATGGACTTCAGTCCTGAGCAGGTCTTCTTTACTTGGAGGGAACTTCAACTTGTCGATCAGTTTGACGGCGACGTGTTTGCTCGTTTTCCTGTGGATGCCCCCGTAGACAGTTCCAAACTGTCCCGAACCCAAGATCTACAGAAAATTCAGTTGAAAAAGACTGCTCCCACTCCAAGTTCCAAAACCTCTTCCGCAAAGATCTGATACAGCTGCGAGAATTCCTGTTCGCTCTGGATCGTCGACCCAAGATGGCCTTTTTCTCCTGAAAGAAAAGAAGTTTAGAAAGTATTCTTCAATTTTTGTTTTTGTGAGTATGCTGAATTTGAAGAGCAATACCGTAAAAAGCATATGGCAAACTCAAGGTTTTGAATGAGCCAAATTTATCCGCAACGGACTCATGAAGAGGTTGAAGTCTTTCAAAAAAGCGAAACTCGTGTCAGATCATTTACGTTCTTGGTGAAAACTGTTGAGTTCCTCACCTTCAGTCGGCACTTTGAGCTTGGCCATATCCCGTTTGGCTCCACCGGTGCTGCTTTGCGGCGTGACCGGCATCAGGGCCGCCTGAATCGCTTGGGACCACGACTGAGCCGTGTCCAAGGACTTCTCTTCGGATGGAGAACCAGCTGAACATTTTTTAAAGTCAGAAAGTGGAAAAGAAAAAGCTGAAAAGGGAGGTAATTTTACATGGGAATTTCTTGGATGTTAGCTAAAATATCCCGAGGTAAGGACCCTGAAAGTCTGGAAACAAAAATCGGCTTTCAAGTTTTAAGGAAATTCAAAGTAAATTCAGAGAAAACCATCGACAATTTTTAGAGATCCTCCTCTGTGAAAATCAGAGTTTGAGCCCTCTCAGAAACCATTGCTTTGATTTTCCATGAAACTCCCAAAGTAAAAATACACTCCTTGAAAAAATGTTTTTCCATTAACAACCCAACGCATTTGGAACTGGTTTGGTCAAAACTTCGAAAAAAAAAACCTTTACTGGTCGAGGGCAGAGAAGCGTCTTCGTATCTCAGATCCTTGGCAGAGACGACAGCAACGACGGTTTCAGAATTCTCACGATTCTTCCTGCCTCCAAGGCAAGTGGCGGCCGTAGAGAAGAAGGCGGCAGCAGCAAAAGTTCCGATGGATCTTCTGGAAGAAGAAGACGTCGAGGCGGATGACGTCGTCGAAGATCCGCCGGAACTAGTACTGCTGGCACTGGAAGTGGTGCTGTAGCAGGTGCTGTTCATCGCGGTCGACGTCTTCTTCGGAGCAGAAGACGTCGGAGAAGAAGAAGAAGAAGAAGCAGAAGACGTGGAAGAGGCGTCGACGTCGCAGCTGACCTCCTTGAGGTCGCACTTGCGTCGTGGCGAAAAATGAACCAACGGAAAGTCGAGGGCCGACGCCAAGTCCAGTATCATCCTATGACAGAGGGGCGATAATTGGCTTGTTTTTCGAGAAAACACGAAAACACGATTGGAGGTGACAAATAGGTACCGTTTATGGAGGTCGATTTGAGTGAGAAATGATTCAAAATGGTTAGAAACGCTTTTTGGACGCTTTAAAATATAATATTGGAGGAGAAAAATCACTCGGAAAAACAATTAGTGAGTGATAACAGCCCTAGAATTGGAAACTGAGGTGAAAAGAATGGGAAAAAAAGAATAATCTGAAGTTGATAAATATAACTGATGGTTACCACAATTTTTTTCATCGATTAAGCAAAAAAAACTTTAAAAAGAGTAAAAAAACATACCAAAGTTCATTTCCACTTTCTAGAGGTGTCCGTTAAAAGTTAAAAAAACCAACTTTTATCAGTACTAAATGGATAAAATATAAGACGAAATCAACAATAAACCTAGAAGCGATATTTTAAAAAACCCAAAGCTTTCCGAAGGAAATTCAAAGTGAAACAAAAGTCCAAAAAAGGCCAGCAGCCTCCAAAGAGTTCGGCCTTTTATACAGATTGAAGAGAGATCAGAAAGTCGCGCAATTCTATCAAAACCTCGTCTCTTGCAAGTCCAAGGAACCAAGACTTTTGCAAATTGGCTTGCAAGAGTAACTCGACCCCAAAAACCGGTACAAAACTCTTCAAAGCGAATAGGTGAAAGTCACAAAGTCCAACCGAAAGCGCGCGCTTTCATTTCGATGCTGCTTCGAAACGAGATGAGACAAGATTAGACTTGTAACAAAGCCTGAACTAAATACCGAGAAAGTAAGAAGGAAAAAAAGAGTTACACAAGCCTCATTACCATCAAAGCAACTAGAGAATCATAATTGAACTGCCAGAGCTTGAAATTCACGGAAAAGGAGGAAAAAAACTTCAGTTTTACCTTTGAAAACTTCAAATCTCATCTCACAAATTTCATGAATTTCTTATTTTTCAATCAAAGACGGATAAAACTTCAAAATCAAGTGTAAAAATTTTGATAAGGAGAGCTAGCTCCCTTCAGGAATCTCTAAACTTTTTTTTTTGATTATGTGATTATTTTAACTCATCACTGACTTTTTATGAGTTCCTAGAATCGAGATAAAGATACCAAAAAGTTACAAATATACAAAATGAAACCTGAAGTAGAAAAGTCAACTTACAAGGCTTTACTAGAATTTATACAACCATAACAATGCTCATCATAAAAATGAGAACATTAGTTGAGTCTCATTTGAACCGACGCTTGTACATTGCGAACAGAAAAAGAGATAAAGGAAATGGAAAGAATGAGAAGAAAAGGTGACGGAAATGGAGCGAACATCTGACCACAATGGCAATCTTTCTCCCGCGTGTGAATGAAGGTGAGAGCAGGGGTCGTCCAATTCTTTTTTTTTTCGTCTTTTTGATGGATTCGCCGATGTAAAGGTGGGCGGAGCCTGTTTTTGGCGGGTAGTTGATGTCAAACGAGGCGAAAACCATTTTTTAAGGACGGAAATAGCGCCAAGACTAAGAATTGGCGCTAAAATTTAAAAAAATGCGAGAAATAATTTTTTCAATTGAAAAAATGAACATACGCCTAGGAGTTAATGATTTGATTGATTTGATAAGAAACTTTTTTTCTTCACAGGTGGGGTTAGTTAATCCACCTAGTGGTCTTTTTCCCTCCCTGCAACATCACCATACCATCCCGATGTTGCGAAAAAAATAAACAAATTGATTGATTGAATTGATTGAGTTTGAAAACAGCTCCGAGGCTGAAAATTGGTTATTAGGGCTGTGATAGTAAATCTGTCAAAAAGAGTTGAGAGGCTCTTAATGAACCTGAACTCAAAAACCGGTGGAAACGATTTCTAAGGCCAGATAATCAGACTAAAACAGCAAAATAAATGATTTGATTGATTTGATAATTTGTGAGGAAAAAACTCCAAAAGACTAAAATTAGGCAGGAAAAAGCTTCGAAGATCAGAAAATGGCCGAAAAAAGACGCTCAATTAGAAAGTATTTTGACTCTTATTATGAATTTTGAAAATTGTTCGGAAAAAGCGCCACGGCTCAGAATCTCAAAACTAGTTCATAAGAAGCACGAAATCATTGAAAAAACGGAAAAAAGACCAATCTTTGACCAAAAAACCTGTCGAAAAGCTTATGAGAATCAAGAAACGGAACAGAATAAGAGGAAGAAAAAGTGGCGATTTGGATTGGATCACTTTAAATTTTCCTCCGTGTAAACGTATATGCAAATCGGCTATTATCTGTCGTCCCACACACGGATATTTTATTTATGCGGCAAGGCCTACTTTTCTTGATTTATTAGGCACCTTCTTTCAAGAAGCAAGCGATAATTGCTCAGGGTAAAGCGCCTCGAAAAATATCAGAAAGGAGAGTATTAATCAAAAAACTCACAAAAATAATTTTCATCCGAAGTTTTAAATATAGACTTTCGAAATATTCCAAGCGGTGTTTGAAAATCACAACTTCCCACACTCAAGCCTCTTATTTCAACCTCGAAATTGTCTATTTTTCCATTTTACACCATTTTACTTGGCAACTTATGAGTGAACTACAACCTAAGATATCAAAGAAGAGAGTTCCTAGGCACAGACAAGACTAAAATCTAAATTTTCCTCGAAAAAAAAAATCAAAAATCAGAGAAAAAAATGAAAAAAAGTTTCAGAAAAGAACCAGAATCGTCGCCTCACTCGGTTGCCTGTCACATTATCAAGCAAATCATTCAATCAAGACGTAGAAGGGCGTTATCAGCCGTTTCCGCCGATTGAAATATCAACTTTTCCAGACCGAAAAAAGGTCAGAAACGTCAAAATAAAAGGCGAATGTGAAGGGTCAAATTATGCAATTATGCATCCCGGAACGACAATTTGGTGCTAAAAGATGGGTGTGACGCATCTTTCTTCAAATATTCTTAGGAAATTAGGGAAAAGGAAGAGGGAAAGGGAAGGAAAAAAGTAATTACTGAATAAATCTGAGTTTTCGTAGAAAATCGGGCTAAAAGTGACGTAAGCCCTCGAAATTTGTTTTTTCAAATATGTATTTGACTCTGATGACACTTTCACGCTGAAATTTTTTTCTTTAAAAAAATAAAAAAATGCCTCAAAAAAATTATCCGAAAGAACTTATTGAGTTTAAAAGCAAAAGATGTTAAAAATATCCGAAACTACTGATTAGAAATTTCCATTTTCTTTTCAAAAACGAAAGCATCTCAAATCCAGTAAGAAAAAAATCTTACTGAAGCACTTTATCAATCGCCTTTCTTATATAACAAAACTGTGGAGGCGTTCCGGGATACAATTCCTTTTTTTCTAGATCTTTATGTCTTTTTTCGGTCAAATCGCGTGACTTCCTTTTTTGGGGGAAAAAAACCTGGAAAAGAGAAATTCAGGTTTGACGTATGTCAGGAAGTGAGTTGATAAGAGTGGCATCCTTTGAAAAATGAGAGAATTTTTTGACAACTTCTGAAAGTCGAAAGCGCATCGTTGAAACTCGGAGGAACTATGTTCAGTGCCAAACTTCAAAACAAGGCTCAGATGTCGAAAATGAGCCAAACCATCAGATTCTATTTACCTTTAAAAGGAAATAAAGTCAGCCAAAATCACTACAAAAAAAGCTTAGAAAGCTTCTTTCTCACATTTTTTGGATCTCAAAGCGCCAATAACGGCTTAGCTTCAAATAAAAACAGCTTGACTAAGCCTCCACGCCGTTCAGAATAGGAGGAAAGTCAAAAGTAGCCTAAAAGTAGCCGAAGATGGGACGAGAATTAGGAACAGGCCTCAGTAAATCTTCAAGACGTTCTTTAACATCCGAAATCGCTGTACAAGAATGTTAAGCCCAATGAAAATAAATTATTATATTCTCATTTCGAGCCTAAACTACAATATCGTTGTAAAATTTCAGAAAATTCTCTGAAAGACTCAATCAAGCATCGGTAGATCTTCAAGTCCTTTGAATTTATAAGAAAAGCTGGGAAAATCCAGAGTAACTTTAAGCATTCTACAAAATAACAGAAAAATTTACTGCCTCAAGATTTAAGCCGGAAACCCCAAACTGAGCTTAAAGGTAAAGCTCCGGAAGTTCAGACTCACAGGTAGAGCTGAAGTAATTCCAACAATTCAGCAAGTCTGTGAAACCTCGAGAAAGGAGAAAAACGCTAAATAATATCCGAATACATGAACTGTTGGGTCGAAAAATCAGCTAAACTTGAACAAAGAGCTTTAAAAACTTTTTAAAAAAGTTGGTAAAAGTAACTGGAATCTCCATAACGTCATGACTCGAAGAAAAAACTTCAAGAAACGCCTCCGCAGATTTTCTCAGAAAAGAAGACGGGAAGAGAAAAAAGAACAGGTTGGTGCTAAGTCCAATGGTCGTCGTAGTTGTCGCGTAGGTGTTGTGTGGCACCATCTCCTTTTTCGGGTTCCCGTGTCGGATAATACCTTTGGACAAACAGATCCTACCTGTTGGATCTCTTTTCTAGGCAGGTAAAAGCCGCATTGTTCTTAGATCCTAATAGAAAATAAGGCAAAGGCAGAGTTTTGACCTGATGAAGTTGAAATAGTTAAAAACAAGTTTGTTAATTTTTTTTAGGGACTGATGAAAAGAAAGGTTAAAAAAACTGAAATTCAGAACTCAAAAACCCTAAAATTCAAACCATTCCAACCTAAAATTGGGTTTTCTAATAGTTGCCATTCGACGTCTATACGAATCCAAGCTGCAGAAAACTCGATGATGCATGAAAACGCGTCTCAGAAAAGGCGAACAAAAACGTCAAGGTCACCAGGAAACGTTCAAAATTTGTCTCTTTTTTTCATGCTGCTGCTGCTGCACAAAACTATTGAAAAGAGACGCAACCTGAAGGGGCCACTCAAATATTTGCATTCGGTTCCAACTTGGCGAACACACGAACAAATTTCCGACAAATATAGAAGAGTTTTGTTGGGAAATGGTCAAGGTTGCCACTGCAGTGAGGGCCAGGGTCTTGGCACGAGAAACTGAAAAAAACTAGAGGTTACGGTAGCAATCTTCAATTCAAACTGAGATGTGCAGGCCCTTTTTGAAGCTTGGAAAGAATCGTTTCGATTCTCAGCTCATTATAGAAAATATCAGCATTTTAATTTTTTTTTCACTAGAACCCAGTTCGTTTTTCAAAAATCAAGCCTCAAAATTTTAATCCGTAAATGAATTAAAATTACATAGTCTTAATTGAACCAATAACTCCCAAAAGGTGTAATTTTTCGCTTTTCAAAAAAAAGGACCATTATTTTCCGTCTCTTCCGCCAAATGACGACGTTTATGTAAGCAAACAGTTGTTGTTGTTGTTTAGGCCAAAAAAAAAAAATGAAAAACTGGACGGCGGAAGAGGAAAATCAAATATTTGGGTTCTTCAAAAAGTGGGTACTTGTACGTGAATTATATTCGACAAGTGAAATGATGTGGTTTTTGACAACAACGACCGTAAAAATAAGAAATAACAACATGTAAAGAACGATTATGTTTGTTGAGAAGCGCCCGACGGCAAAATATGCTCTGAATCATCAGGTTTCTCGTGCAAAAAAGGAAAAATTGAAAGAAAAAGTTTCCGCCTTTTTAGTAAGAGAAATTTTCCTCTTCTTTTTCACTTTTAGAAAAAAGAAACCATTCCAAGTTTATTACAAAAGGAGTCTGCACATCTAACTTCCGTGGAAAACTTATGAAAGTGATGTAGAATGATCATTTTTCAGCTTATCTGTTTTTAAAATAAAGAAGCCTCCCAGGCTATTTCAAAAAAAATTGCATATCTAACTCGAAGAAAGTTGTAAGGTTTATTCACAACTTGAAAAATTTGGTCGCATTGGGAATGGCTCGACTACTATCGACTTTGAAGCGAGTACTATCAAAGTCGACCACAAAGCTACTTTCGAGCGACGACATCGAGAAGCAGAGGGTCAGTGGATATTTCACCGCACCGCTACCACGACACCTAGAGCGATAAAAGTTGCCGTTTTGACAGATAAAGATTAAATGTTGAACAGTTTTCTGCATAAAAGGAAGTCAATCTACCGGACTTACAAAAAATAATACTCTCAGTTTAACAAAAGAGGCCTGCATAAGGTTTTTTTTTTACAAAAACTTTCCTCATTCCAAGATGAGGAGTTAACAAGGGGCACTCTAGTACAACCAGCGCCATTCCAACTGTCAAACTGGACCAAAATTGCAAGTCGAGGAGTAGGAGACGGAAGAAAAATGATGGAAAACGGTTTGGCGCCGTAGAACTTATCATCATTCAGACGGCGGCGGCGGAGGCCGAACAATAGGGGCGGCGTCCGAAAAAATTTGCCCGCCATAAATAATGCAAAGCGTTTTGGGTTTAAGTTTTTGTTTTTGTTTTCATTTATGGTTGGAAAGTAAAAATCGCCGTTTGGAACGGTTGGGAATTTCTGAAATCCATTGTAGTTTTGATTCGAAACCAAAGTGAAGCTTCTAAACTTGTAGTCTGTGAACTCTAACTTTGGAGAATTTAAAAGTGAATGATCCGCATTTGGAATGGATTGACAGTTTTCCTGTAGCTTCTGCCGAAAAGTTAATATTAGCAGGTTACATTTGAGAAGTGGAAAAGCCGAAGTTGGAAATGGCTATGTTTTAATCTTTCGATCTCAAAATTCTCTCCACTTCCGCCGACCATAAATAATGCAAATCGTTTTGAGTTCAAGTTATTCCACTTTTTTTATGTTTTCAAAAATATTATTGTTTTTATTGTTGAGTTAAAAGTTTAGAGTTTATTTCTATATTAGTACCGTCTGAAATCAAAATGGTCGCATTTGAAGATTTAATATTTTTTTCAAAAATAAAATTGTTTGCATTTGCATTTGAAATTAAAAAGTGTGGTTATAAAAAAATGAACCTGAGATAAATAATTGGTGAGCCGTGGTACGTGCGAGGCTTCAAAGAAAAACTGGAAAAAAACAGGAAAGACTCAAAAAGTTTCAAAAAAAAAACGTGTTTAGAGACCTGAATTTATAAGAAAGACCAATCCAGTTCAACAACTCCAGAGACAATAATCTTCGCCAAAAACCGTTCAAAAAAGGATTTTTACGGAAACACCTAGACTTCAAATAGGAACAATTAAGCTATGATTTTTTTGTCTAGGAACTTACCCGAAAATTTGAGTGAAAAGTTCGAAAACCAGCTCAATTTATTCCAGAGAACAGAACTTCGAGAAAAAACAGTCCGAAATGGAATTTTTCCAGTTCAATAATAAGCAAGAAGGGAGGAACAGTGGTCAGTCAGTCATTCCAAATTGGCGAACTGTTCTCTTCGCCAATTTCGGTCCCAAGGACGGTTCTTTGTAACAGTTGACCACCACCAACCCCATCATCACGCGGAGGCCCACAACCCAAAAACTGACTGATTTGGACCTATAGAAAAAATTTTGTTGCAAAAAAAAAAACCAGAACAATAGGAGGTGGACAGTTCAAACAATTAGTTGGTTACTGAAAAATGAGAGAGAAAGAAATACTTCTTGAGAAGAAAAAGAAGAAATTCGTCACTGATAAAATACCTAAGGTCGAGAGAAAAATGGATACATTTGGGGCACAAATATCAGAAGAAGAAAACAGGAAATTGGCTTTCTTCAACTGTGTGCTTACAAAAATCAGCACAACAAAGGAGAATTCTCGAAATTTTTTTTGACGCTCAGTGTTTCGTTGATAGAGAACTAATTACAGAACTACAAAAACTACACAGACTCATTACTGCTACGAGAAAAAAGATAAAACTGAACTTTTTTTTCTAATTTTTGCTCTTTTTAGATGTGAGAGAATAGTGATTCACGGATCTGGGTAATCTTATCTTTTCCCTAACTTTTTCCCTTTGCAGTGCTATCCTTTTTGAGGAGTATGTCAGGAAACCATCAAAACTCTTGTTATTAAATAACATTATTTCATTAAAAATTCTCTAGGCTGAAAAAGAAAAAAACAGTTAATAACCCTGGGAAAAATTCACACGGAATAAAATTCCAGAAAAAAAATGGTTCTCTGTTTGCCTACACAGAGTCATCGTTATTGGCGACGGAAGAGGTGAAAAAAATATTTATTATTTTTTTGAAAATTGGTAAAAAAAGCCATTTTTTTGGAGAAAAACGTCTAATTATAACTCGTGTTTATTGGCACTCGTTTTTTTATTTGCAAAAAGTAAATATGATTTTTTTTAGGGAGAAAAATTGCCAAAAAGAACGCAACGATTTCACGTGCCACTTCCTAAAGGACGATAATTTGAAAACTTCAGAACAAGAAAAATGAAAAAAAGATCAATTCCTACTGTAAAAAAACTCCGAAAAAAAAAACTGAGCTTCACATTCTTCCTCCAAAATGTGAAAAATCGATGGAATTGAAAAAGAAACAAAAAGATATAATAGAGAAGAACGAGGTCCATTAACGTTGATTTGGATGGCAGCCAAAAAGTGCACCGAACCACGCATCCGGATCGGCGTTGTTCCTGTTGGCCCGCCATTGTATTGTATATTCGAGGCGGTGTGTTCTTTTCCACACTTGTCCAAAACCACAATAAAAGAGGAACGAGGAGGAAAAAAAACAGAGTCCTCTCCAAGTGCAACATCATCATTCAACAGCCAAAACTGGCAGATCAAAAAATGTGATTTTCAAAAAATATACGGTTTCAAGTTGATAAGAATTGCGAGAACCGAAAAAAAAATTTAAAAAAAAATATCGTATGGGAAGCTTTTCGAATCTCGATCCGATGCGAACTTCTAAGATAGAAAAAAAAAGAATTGAAAGAAAGTTATGTTTTCTCCTATGGGAATCTCTAACTTTATTTTTAGAAGGCTAGGAAACGTTTCATCTGAACATTCAGAACGTCGAAAACTTCAAAAAACCATGTTTTAATCTTCGGAACAGAGAGTAACCCCTCCAACCGAAGTTCAAAGAGAATTGAAAATTTGAATATTCATGTCAAATCTCTCCCAAAAACTACCTACGATTAAACATTGAACGACCATTTTTCACTCTGAACGGGTCCAAGAAGTTCTCAAACCAATTAAAATTCAAAACTTTGCCGTTAAATACTCGAATACTTTTAAATACTGTCTCAAGTGGTGCCACGTGAATCTGGTTTCAAAGGTGTTACGACCTGAAATTCGGGAAAAAGAATTTTGACCGCTGTCAGGTGGAAGAGGTTAATTAATGGGGTTTTGAACTGTCTGTCAAGAGAAAAAGTAGAGAAAAAAGGAGAATAAATAGTTTCGATGATGTGGCCGGAAAGTCTCAAGATACTGCTGGGGAGATAAAATCTGGAGATTTTCAATTTGCGTGATTTTTGATCAAAAAGGCAAAAAACTTGCATTCCGAAAATAGAAGGATTTTATATAAAAATCCAGTATATTTATTTTTTTCAAGTTTGAAAAAAATAACCTAGAGCTTCTGCGCCCTATTGATAATTTCTGAAAAATGGAGCCGAAAAAAACAAACTTCAGAGATCTTGGCTGACTTTGCGAAAAAAATCAAGCTCTTCATTGTTAACTTTTTGAGGGTAATTAGAAATTCATTCTTGAAAAAAAAATGGTTATTTTTCAGAGTTGAGCTTTTTTTTTGGGAAACCATAGAACATTCAGAAATTAAAGTCGGAGTCATTCACGAAGAATTTTTTTGGGCTTTATTGCTAGTTTTTCTTATACAGAAAAATTAAAAAAATTTTTCAAAAAAATTGCATAGAAGCCGACCATACAGCTAACTTTTTTTGAGAAACATAGTTACGACGAAAAAAATCACCAAAGCTTCTGGGCTTCAAGGCCAATTTTTGAATTTCAAAACCTTTCTTTACACTGAAAAAAAGTCTAAGAACTCAAAACTTCCCAAATATGAAAATAGGAAAATCCTCTTTTTTGCTTTTTTTGTTTTAACTTTTCGTTTTTTCGCGCCCGAAATTCCTCGAATTGGTCCTTCTAGAGTCCTCGTTTTCTCCTAATAGGATCTTCTCTGACAAAGAACGACCCCGGAATTGATATCAGTAGACAGATGCAACGGGACGCGATCTCGATATTGATGGGGCGGAAAGGGCGAAAATTCGGCGAAATTTTCAAAACGTCTTCTCCGATCAGGCCATTTATTCGACTCGATAGTTGTCCGTCTGTGTCAACGAAACCCAGGAAATCAGTTGGATTACGTGAAATGAACCAGAAAAAATAGGTAGAAAAGGGTAATCAACTCAGCTGATTTCGGTACGGGAAACTCGTTTGCAAGTCAACACATTTTTGTCACCCATTTGGAAGAGCAAATTGGAGGAACAGGGACAGAAAAACTCGATAAAGTGATGGTTTTTCTCTCAGTTGAAGTTTCTCATCATCGGGCTCAGAAAGTTAAGAAATATAGTCTAAAGATTAAAAAAAAAATGAAACAATTGAAAAATTGAAACAGATATTTCCCATAAGAGTTTTTTTTTGTCTTCTAATATCATTGAATCTAACTTGAACGGAAAAAAATGAAAAGTTCATAAAAATCCACTCTACTAGCTTTGAAAAAAATATATGAAGAAATAAATTGGAATTTCAAAAAAATTGAAGTATTCAATATATTACTAACTAGGGAACTACTTGGACTCGGGTACGCCGATCGAGTTCAAACTTTAGTGGTTTATAGACCTAAGTGTGAATACTTGAAAACAAGTAAGAATATCTGCTAAACCCGATAGAGAACTGAGAAAAAATTAGTAGAAAATGTGAAAATTAAGCCTAAACATTTTCAGAATACTGCTTTTTACCTTCGTTTATATTTCAATACAATCGCCTTGAAATATTCGGCTATGATAAACACTGAAAAACTTTTTTCCAGCCAAAAGAAGGAGGAAAGCAAAAATTTGATAATTTTCAAGCCTAAACTGTTCATTTTCAAAAAGCTTTTTCTCAGAAGCCTATCGGGTTTAGCAGATAATCTCACTTGTTTCCAAGTACTTTTACCCGGGTCTATTAGCCACCAAAGTTTCAACTCGAAACGCGTACCCGAGTCCCTAGTAAGTTTCATGAAGATCAATAAATTACAACCAAAACTGGCCTAAACTAAGAAAAAGCCCAAAACTTCAGAGAAGCTCAATTTTTCTGAATTTACATTGGTTATATTATCTGCAGTGGTAATTTGAAGACCAAATTGAATTTTGATCAAATAAAACTCTATTTCGACGAAAATCGGAACTCAGACTTGTCGGTTAACTCATAAACTACACACAAAAACAACAAAATGTCATTTAAATGCCCTGAGAATGGGACGGAAAAAGATATGAGAAGAAGGAGGCACTTTGGTGGCAATCAGTCTGTGAAATCTCTCTCGGTGTCGCCGCATTCCTCCCCGATAGCCTCCCCTCACCTGCAGGAGGATGAAACTTTTTCAGTTCTTCTCCTGGAAAGCTATAAAAATCTTTTTGACGATGAAGCTGGCCCGAATCGGACAGATGGACACGAAAAAAGGGGATGAAATTGCGTAATTTGAAGAGATTAAAATCTGACTTTGCAACATAAGTTGTAGAAAAAGCTGGGAATTCTTCGAAAAAGATAAGAATGGACCTTCTGATCGACTTTCGAGCTCCTTATAAATCAATTCATATTTTCAAACGGCGTAAAAAATCTTGATTATTAAAATTCAGCACATTTTTGAATTCCATTGAAATGATATAGGCCCAAAAAAACTGAAATTTCTTCTTTAAAAATCTATATTTAGTAGAAAAGTTTAAAAAAAATTATAGCAAAAAAAGGGTCAGAATCGGAAAATTAGTTTAAACAATACAACAATTTTCTCAAAAAACTACTAAAAATAGAAATGAAGAGAAGGAAAAAGCCAGCGAAAATCCCACAATTTTACAACCATATAAAAGTTTCAAATAAAAAAACACCCACACAAAAAGACATGAAAAAAGAATCAAAAATCAAATATTCCTCCAAAAAAGGGCACACCTCCGCCAAAAAAAATGTGAGAAAAAAAATAAATAAAAGTGGTATTCCTAAAATAGAATGGCGTTCCTTATTCCGTTCTATTTGAAGAAAAAGGTCAATGATATCGGAAAATAATGAAAAAAACGGCACCATTCCAAATTTAGACTTCAAAAAAAGAGTTTTTTTGATACTAGAACTCAAAAATAGGCCTATTGATCAAATTGAATCCAAAGAAATTTATGTTTTGGGAAATAAGTATAAAAAGATGTCTCTTTTCGGAGCTTTTACTTTAAAATCCTCTTTTTCAAAAATTGCAGCTCATTAGAAACTGCGAAATGTTTGATCGCTATTCAAAAAAATTTAACTTTTTGAATTAAAACTAACCAGGTCTAAAAAAATCCCTTTTTTTCAAAAAAATAAAAAAACTAGGAAAGTTTTTTTCTAGAGGACACACTCAAAAAAAGTCACTTTAAAAAAATTAATTCCTAAATCTAAACTCAAAAAAACAGTTGAACTCAAAAAAATTTATCTTTAAAAAAAGTTTTTTTCTTATTTCGAATCCTAAAAAAATAAAAAAATAAAAGACTGTTTATGGGCATCTTCAATGTAAGAATACATGTTCAATCGACTTTCATTGAATCTGTCTGTCTAAAAAAATTATTTTTTTCGGAATAGAAACCTAAAAAAATTGTTCTTCTCAGATCAAATTTCAATCCTAAACAGTTCATTTAGTGGTCATGACCGGTGAAAAAAAGGTTCTTCGAATTCTCAACTAATCAAAAATCGTCCGCTTCCCTGAGATTTTTCAACTTTTAGGACACACTTTGTCGAATGAAACCAAAAATATCAAAAAATTTGTAAAAACTGACTTTTTTTTTCTCGATTTGTTCAATTTTTTCGTCTAATCCTATAAATCAGACCTTCTCAAAACCAAAAAATAAATATTTCGAAAAACCTTCTTACCCACTTCAAAGCCCACCGTTATAACACATGAAAACGAAACCGAAACTCATAAAATCAGAAAAAAAAGAAGAAAAACGACGATCTATATATTGAATAGGCGATTCATGAAAAGCGCATTATATTACAATGGATGGGCCTGGGAGATGATACGCGGTACGTCACAAAATGCGCCGCTTCCTGTTCTTTCAAGTGGAAAAATCGACTTGTATCGTATTATGGAGAGAAGGAAAGAAAATCAACTAAAAAACGGATAAAAAGAGAAATTTTAAGAAAATCGAGAGAATTCGGCTCAGAAAGGCCTAAATTTATAATTCAAGCACCAATATCCTTTCAAAAACAGATTTTATATACTCAAACTGTCCAAGTTCCTTTTTAAATCCGTATGTTGAACGTTAAGAGAAAAAAAAAACGACTAAAAACTCAATTATAAAAAAAAAGCTTTCTAAAAAAAACCGTTCAATAAAGTTGCAAGTTTCTTTTTGAAGCACATAAAACTGGGAAAAAAGAAAAACTTGCGTTATAATCAAGTTTTCAAAGACTTTCAGCTGATTCCACACAAATAATTTTCTCATTCTGTACCAAAAGTTCAAGTGCACTAGAAAAAACGGAATAGGAAAATTTTCAAAAAAAAAGCCTCTTCAAAGCCAGCTAAATGAAAAAAGTTCATGAAAAACGAAGATTTTTGCCCCAAAAAAAGCGGAAAAAGAAGTCATTAAGAACTACTTGAAAGCAATATACAGCCTGTAGGTGCAATCTCGTTCTTCTTCTCATTGAAACTTGGCCAAAAAAAAGGTCGTCGTCGAAGAAGATGCAATCGGGCGGTAGAAAGTAGGGTTGACGAGAATCGAGTTTAATGGGCGAATAAAATTGGAACAAACTTTTGAGAGCAAGGTAAACTGCCGTCATTAAAGAAGCTAGGCTCGATTTATTTGGGGAAAAAAAAAATTAAACTTTGTGGTTTCTCAAGATAACAGCTAAGTAGTGACTGAAGAAAAGAGTCCAAGTAAACTCCTGAGAAAAAAAAAATTACGGGATCCCTTATGAAAATTTATCTAAAAAAGCTTTCTCAATGATCGGAGAATGAGCCTGGATGGGATAAATTTTTTTTTTCTTGGGGAAACCCGCTGAGTGATCCCTTGAGAGGAGGAATTCAAGAGATCACTGAAGGGAATTACGCAAAAATAAATACAGCAGAAAGCCGTTTCCCAACCCAAAAAGTTTACTTTTTTTCAACAGTTATACGATAAATAGTTCTTTCTAGAAAAATCAACTACGAAAAAGTTTCAAGTAATCTCTTAAGAGACTATTGCCTAACGATTTCAGAGCGATTGAGAGGTTAAGAGCACCGTAAAACCTTGCGAAATGAACTTGAAAAGCGAGATCAAGGAGAACGAGGACAGAAATCCAGCTCTTCTACAAGTCTTCTCCAAAGAGCACACTTACGCAGGGAACTTTTCTGACAGTTCGCTTGGAATATTTGCACTGAATGGATGGCGGGGCAGGAAAACCCGCCTCTATGTTGAATATCCTACTCAGGTAGACATTTCACTTTACAGATTTACACATAGAGAAAAAAATATAAAAAAAATAAGGGAAGGTATTTCATTTTTTTTTTTTAATTTTCCACGGAGATTTCTTGATTCAGCTTCAAAAACTATAAAAAAACCGGAAAAATTTTTAAATTTCAACTTACAAATTTTCCTAGGACTTGATGGAAGCATTCCACCGCATTATTCAGCTCAAAATTTGAACATTCATCTTTTTTTTTTTTGACGCTACAGTGTAAATTTTTGCAAGAAATCCAGCTGATTGGAAAATTCTCAACATTCTTCCAAGCTGAAAACAAACGAAACGCCTCAACAAGTAGTTATAAATAAAAAAATCAGTGAAAAAAGTTCCGGGGTCGTTTTTTTTTTTTTCCTCATCACTGATGCTGATGGATCTTTGTATTTACAAAAAACTACAATCAAAGAAGTGGAAATCAGGAAAGGGATACTTTTTGGGGAAAAAAACGGATCGAAAAAAATTTTTTTACCCAAGGCCAATCATTGTAATTTTCTGCGGAAAAAGGTTTCATTTTCATTTTTTTAAAGAAAAAGTTAATTTTATAACCCCAACCTATTTTTCAAATTTTTATCCTATTGGAAAAATCACAGAATAACCTGCCAACAAAATTGAAGAAAATTGAACGGAAAATATTTTTGTGTTTGCATTTTTTTTTAAATCCAGAGCAAATGCGTAAAAAGTGAGCAATACACGCAAATGACGCATGTGTGCTCTTCCGCACACGCGGAAAAATGGAGAAAAAACTTCGCGGAAAAAATCTCAAATGTCATCGGCAATCGCAAACAACAGCTCCATCTTTTTGCGCATCAAGAAAAACCTTTTTTTAAGCAACAGTCCAGTGAATATTCGGGAGTGACGTATGAACTTCATTTCTCATCCTTTTTCTAAAATTCCGGAAGGAAGATGGACCGGACCAAAAAACGACTTAAGCGTCTCGGTTTCGAGAAAAAAACTCTAAAGATCAAAAAAATGAAGAAAAAGATCTTTTTGAGCCCCAAGAATGGCTCAAATACCAGGTATTTAATGAAATTTTTCAAATTTTTGTAAACATAATGATCAATGTTTTTATGGATTTTTTTAAAAGCTCAATTTTTCTTTAAGTCTAAAACGAAAAAAATGCTTCTTTTTTTGTCAAAATTTAAAAAGAAAAAAATTTTTGGTTTTTGGACCCGGTAAAATGGCTTCCAGATCTCGATGGAGCTATTTATTGCGAGGATGTTTTGGAAAAAAATAAAAAAATAAAAATGATATTTATGGTTGTTTTCCACTCATTATTTTTTTAAAGATCAAAAATTGTTCTTTGCCCCTTGCTCCTAAGTTTGTGCGTAAATGTGGCCCTTTTTAAAACTGATAAGATAACAATTTTCAAGTTTGAGTCTAATTTTAGAGAGCAAAACTTCCGAATTAACCAGTCAAATAGTGGTTTTATTTGCATTTCCTGGTTATTTCCAGGGGTCCAAATGTTTTATTTGTTCGCTTTTTTCCCATTTTCTTTTTGTTTACTGTTCGAGCTGCTGAACCGGCTTTGTGAGCCGCTTCACGCCAGAGGCCATTTTTTCCGACGTGAAATTTTATATTCTCGCAGTTTTTTTTTTGAGATTTGCTGAATGAAGATCGAAAATCAGAGATGAAGATTTCGGAAATTCCTTTAAAAAAAAATCTAAGTTGGATAGTTTTAAAAAAAGGCGAAATAATGAAGAGTAGAAAAAAATGCGTATTTTGAAAAAAATCAGCTCCAAAGCAAAAGGAATTTCAGATAAAAAAACCGACAACTTTTTTTCAAAAATTTGAAAAGTTCTCAAATAATATATAGCCTATCTGAACGATCTGATTTGTCTAAAAAGCTTTTTAACATCATCAAAAGCTTTCCTAAAATGAAAAAAAGCGAAAATATCCGGAAAATCCTTCGAATATGCATTAAAAATTATCCACGTCCAGATTTTTCGAGGCTCTAAACTATTTTTCGAATTTTTTTTTTCATTCAGGTTGAAAATCCTTGAAAACGGCTTTTCTTCTCGAGACCATTTCGAAGTTCATTCTATTCGCCTTTTAAAATCTCAGGAAAGATTCTTGATCAAAATGGATCTTTGATCTGAAAAAATATTTTATTCCTGGGAATATTCCATAACAAACTACAAACAACAACAAATGTTTCCGGTTGATCTCGATCAATCTTCTCTCGAGAAACTTCTCAAGGCTGTCCATTCACCGTTGAAAGTGCAAAAGTCGTTGGAAAAGGTCGAAGGAGAAGAAGAAACTTTACAGCGGCACAAAAAGTCTGATGGACCAGACTTTTGAAGAAAAAAAGACAGCAGGTGTCATTCAGTTGGGATAAAATAAGAGATAGAAAAATGTTGGTCGAGGCCGATTTCTCAATAAATGTTCCGTTTCAAGTTATCGAGGCGGGGCAAGTCAGCTAGATTCAGAAAAATATTAAAACTCCAATAAATGAACTCTATTTGTCCTCACTTGAGAAGGTCGCGTTCAGAATGGCTCAACGCCTTGAGGTCGCGCT
Organism: Caenorhabditis auriculariae; assembly: GCA_904845305.1. Classification (NCBI taxonomy): domain Eukaryota; kingdom Metazoa; phylum Nematoda; class Chromadorea; order Rhabditida; family Rhabditidae; genus Caenorhabditis; species Caenorhabditis auriculariae. Next base: position 88,286 of record CAJGYM010000167.1, on the reverse strand, counting down.
GCGGCTCAATTTAGAAATTTGAAAAAAATGATCTTAAGTAAAAATCTTTCAAAATTGGCGCGCGGAAGTCGTTTTTCGGTCAGGCGCGCCTAAAAATTAACCTTTCGAGGTTGAACCGTTCTCCGTACACCTTGAGTGTTTCAAATCAAGGTTAATGGACTTGCTATCAACCTTGGTCCCCTCAATCCCAAAACAACTTATTTAATCAATGGTCTGTCTATTCCCAGAAAAACCATTATCCGCGATCTAGGTGTTCTTATCGATGATAAACTAACTCTCGCTCCTCACATTAACAATATCGTTTCTTTAGCAACTCTTCGTTCCAATCAGATACTCAACTGTTTTCGTTCCAAATCACCTGATCTATTGTTCAAAATTTTTAACACCTATGTAAGGCCTATTCTAGAATACTGCTCCGAAGTTTTTTTAACCCTCCCTTAATTCTGATCTCTGCTACAAACTGGAATCTCCTCTCAGAATTTTTTCTCGTAAAATTTTTATTAGGTCCAACTTATCCTTTGAATCTTACTCTGATCGCCTTGAACAATTTGATATCTCTCCACTTTACCTCAGACGAGCTATATCTGACATTCTGACCCTTCATAAAAATTGTCTTCGGTATCGATCATTTTCCCCAGTTCGAACTTTTTTTGCCCTCAGGTCCAATTTAAGGCGAAATCCACTTCGACTGCGTTCTCAAGGTCAGTTTTCTAATGATTTTTTTCTTTAAAAACAATTCCTACTTGGAACAAACTCACTTCCAAATTTCAATTCAGCCACCACCCCAAGTCTTTAAAAAAATTTACTGGTCAATCTACCATTGCACGAGATCTTCTTGTCTATTCCTCCACGACTCAAATGATGTATAACTGTATAATGTATTTTCTCAAATTCTAGATCCAAGTGAACTCGTTAGGGTTCACGCTGATCTGTCAATAAATTATTATTAATTAAATGGACCATTTTTTTTTTGTTTCGATTCATTGAAGGCCGGAGAAAAAAGTCATTTTTGTGAACAAAGATCAAACTATGAAACTTTTTTATCTAGTTTCAACCGACCTAAAAATAAGGCTATCAATAAAATTTGAAATCTGTCATTCTAGAAACAAGAAGCGAGCTTTGAACCCACTAGATAACGTGTCAGGTCGAATTTCGCCGACGACTATTTTGAATAGGAAATTAAAATCAGTCCTAATCATTCAAAATTAACTTCTTCAAAAACACACTAATCAAGTATCAATCAATGAAGGAATATTGTGAAATGCATTTTTTTTAAAGTTGACCTCAGACTTCCCTACATACTGAATTGAAAAATCTTTGGCAGAATGGAATTTTACGGTCATTTTAACTAGTAAAACGTCCCACTATAAACTCTCTCAAAACCAAAAAATTACTACATTCCTTCAAAAATAAACAGACAAAGGACCATTTTCAAAATGGAAAAAGTGGCGGTTAAAAGTTTGAAACAATGGCCCGAAACTGTGTAAAAACTTCGCAAAATGTCTTTCCTCAAGGACTTCTCATCAAATCATTTGCCCCCTAGAAAAGAGTCCAGTTAATCAGAGTTGATTAGGAAAAAAAGGTCCACAAATCGGTTGACTTTAGGAGAAAAAACAGATCCTGTAAAAATATTTTTTTGAGCAGTTTCAGTTCTTGTGCGTAGGTTAGTCGATGAAAAAATGGATAGAAAAAAAAACCCTGTATAAATAATTTTCTTTTCGAGTTCCAGTTCCAGTGCGTTGGTTTGTTGATAATTTGATACAAAAAAGAACGGCGTACCAATAAAGTAGGTACAGTCCCCGGTTCGAATCTCGAAAAAGTGCGTCAGCGACTTCTTCACTTGCTCGTGTTCGTTGACTTTCAGGTCCAAAACCTCGTTCAACGGGATTTCCTACAAGCAAAAGCTTGAAAATGACAAGATATTACTAGGTAGTGGTTTCATTGTTTATTTTTAACTTCTGAAGCACTGAAATCCCATTGAGGCACTTTATTAAAACACCTATCTCTATTGATTTTTAAAAAAAATCAACACTGAAGACGAAAAATGAGCCTTTTCCAAAGTACGAAAACAGGCTTCTTTTTAACTAAATTAGACTCATTTGTAAAAAAAGCTTCAATATGTTTTTTTAAGCCTTTTTTTAGTGATACATTAATCTTATCAAATACTTCAGCCAACAATTTAACTTTGAAAAAAGTGTATATCTAGACTACAGTAACCCTAGAAGGTGATATGTTTACGGTATCACGATTATGACGGAAAATGGGCTATACTAACTTTAAAAGAACCTTCAATCAGACTAAAGAAAATACTTTTGAAAAAGCTGCGGAAGCTACAAAAAGCAGAGTACTGTTACCTAAAGAGACAGAATGACCCGGTTACAGTTACCCAAAGTGAATAATTATGGCCTAAATACCCTTCAATTCAGATACAAGATATACAGAAGACTATGATAGCCTACTAAACAACAGTAGCCAGCCTTTATAAACTAGATACAGTAATCCTGAATTACAGCTTATTATTCATTACAGTAAGAAGTGATTTTGCAGATTAAACATTTTCATGTCTCCTGATTACCTTGAAATAGCGCGTCGAGTTCTCGTCCTGGTACATTATGATGCTTTTCGTGTCGAGACGCCAATAATGCTTCTTTCTCTGAATCAACTCTATTTAACTTCAAAAATAGAAAAGTCAAAAACCATATTCTGCTGATCGGTATAGTGAACGATCCAGCCTTCCTTCAGAATTTTATTGTTCTTCCGTTTCGTTTGCTTCTTCGACATGACCACTCTCATCAGGGGAATGTTCTGAAAAGGGGAAAATGAGACTCGGAATCGATCAAAAATTGATTCTCTTTTTGGATAGTTGTTAAAATTCTCAGATACAGCTCACTTCTGTTGTTAAAATAAGATATGAACTAGCTTATTTTTTGGAAGATAGAGCATAAGATCAACGAAAAGCTTGAAGAATCAACGGAGCTAGTCAAAATAACAGCGCAAATCGCTCAAAAAGTGAGCAAAAAAATTTTTTCTGGTTTTGAACCTTCACTGAGCTCTGTAAAAATTAATTATTTCATCCCGAAAAAAACCTGGCTTTCATTGATCATATCATCATCCGGACTGGTGAGACCTCCATTGAAACCGCTCACAGAAACGCCGCTTCCAACGCCTTCGGAGCCCTGGAAAACGGAAAAAATCGAGAAAACTGAATGAAAATCGGGCACTGATTTGTCGAAATTGCTGAAAAACCCTTTGTTTGAAAACTCAGAAATCAAAAGGTCACAGATTCTAATTTTGACAGCGAAAGTTCACTTTTAAAGGAACGTCTCTCGGAAACCTGTCTGGATATTTTAAAAAGTAGATCTTATCGTAACTTGAAGGAAAAAATAATCTCGCGCAAGTTTCCCACCAGAATGATCTAAAAATAGAGACCGACAATTTTCATTAGAAAAAAGGTCGAACACTATCGAATTACCTGTAAAGGTGCGCTTGGCGTATTTTGAGCCTTTTTATGACCACTTCTCAACGTGAGATCGTCATCTCGCTCATCGGAAACGCCTGAAATTTGATAATAATTAAAAATATTGTAACTTTCTTGTTGGAAATTGCTGTCACAATGAAAAGTTGCAACGTTTGTTGCGGTTAATAAGCTAAATATATATGAACGTGTAAAAGTGTGATTAGAATAATCTATCAAAGTTAGTGCAACAAAGAGATCGAAGCAGTACGTTAAAAGTTGATTTGCAGTCATTATTTTGCAAGAAGAAGCGTAATACCAAAGTTAACTAAGTGAACAAAACTCTCAGAAAAAGTTTCGTGCACTGCAACTTCAATTTTTTGAAAAGTGGATTAGTTTTTGGAAAGTGCTTACCAGTTTTTATGATATTCAGACTTGAAAACATCTAAAATTGTAAATCCGAGAAAAGAAGGCTACCAATTTTTAAGAGAACTTGCGCAGGAATTTTGTTTCTAAATTGCAAAAAGATTTTCAACATTAAAAAAATATTCAAACATAGGTTCTCTACTAGTTTCACTATTCTACGAAATAAACTTAGAGCTTGAGTTTTCGGAGCTTCGAAGAAAAAAAAAGTTTTAACTCGTACATTCCCATTATTGAGACCAACACGTTCCGTTACTTTTCCATGAAACTTTATATTATCCTTGAATTATTTTAAACGGCAATCGGTGCACAAGTAAAGCATCTAATCACGATCACAGAAAGCTGGAAAATTGCGTAAAAAAAGGCAAGAACAAAAAAGGCTGAAGCGGTGCTGATACTGTTGGCATGAGCGGACGACAGTGTTGAGTAGAGGCTTGATGGTGAAACGGCGAATAAGAATCACTGATGAAAAGATTACTGTAGTCAAAGTCCGTGAGCATTCATGACCTTGTGCACACATTTTTGCTGTTTTTGATCGAAAAGGCTTTTTTAAATTAACATTCTAGTTTAAGAGCCTCAACTCGGAACTATCTAACTGCCTGCGCTCTCCTGATCTCTCATCAAGAGCAACAGAAGCTTCAAGCAGGTCGATTTGAGTTTACAATCATTTTTTGTCTTTTTCAGAAACGGATCTTTGCTACAGTAACCCATCAAAAAAGTTATTCAAACTCGTCGTAAGACCATCAGAAAGACGAGAAAGAAAATCTCTACCAGACGAGGACTGGTCGCTGTCGAAGGGAACACTGCACATCCGCAGATTCTCCATGCTGCTGCACAAACTTCGCCCTGCATTTTCTTTTTTCCAGTTTACAGTTCCTTTTTTATTATGAAGTTCTCCATTTTTGGTAATCCTATTAAATCATCGGCAGCTTATATTTTTAATGAACTATTTTTTAGTCGTTCGAGATTCCTATTTGTGGAAGCTTCCCTTATCCTTCAGATCATTTCAAGAACACAGTCAACGATGGATCAACTAAACAACTTTCGAATTAAAAAAAAAGTCTGATACGAAAACTTATCGGGTCGTTCTTCCCACCTAAAAATGCCCAGAAGCTCAAAACAAAGCCTTTTTCAATTAAAACCCCTTCCTAGATCTTCTCTAGCGTTACGACTGTGGCAGTTTTTTTTTCGATTTTATTCAATTTTTCGAAAATTTGAAGGATCGAGATGATATTTAGACCATCAAATAAAACTCTTAAAACTCAGAAAGTTTGTTGCCAAATAAATTTGAACAAAAACCGCAGCGCCGCCTCTGAAAAACCCGTTTAATAGTTGGACATTTTCAGGACAAAAAAATCATAATCCAAACTTAATGAACAAATTGACAGGAATAGAAGTCAAAACCTGAAAATACAAAAAAAAAGAAAGAAAATATAGATTGGGTAAAAAAGAGAAGTTGTTAGTTTTTGCCGGGGTAGTTTAATCATGTGAAAAATCAATCATTGCCCTATTATATCGGGAAAAATTTTGTGATAGTTTTGAAAAGGCGAAATTAGCAACAAACCATCATCGGAAGTTCCCAAGAAGAACTGGCTGGCCTGGGCATTGCCCGGGCAATCTTTCGCCACAAAGTCACTGCACTTCTTGTGGCAGTTGTACTTGCAGTCTGAAAACGAAATTAATTTCTAAAATGAAATTTCTCCGTTATTTCAAGCCCTACAAACGCGTTAGATCTTACTGTACCTTAGGCGAGGCTAAAAGAAATTTTGAATGATCAGGTTATTGTGAGCTCTCTGAATATTGATAAATCCAAATAATAATCTTTTTTCCCTTTTTTTTCAAATTTCAAATATCCAGTCCCAATTCTTCACCTCGACACTGAATCCCCTGCCGAATGAGTCCTTTGAGTAGCTTCTTGCAGTACTGACAAACTGTCGGCCGTTTGTAGCTGTGAACTTGGAATGTGTGTGGAACCTGAAAGTTCCAAATATGAACTTAAAAATGAGGAAAAATGCCAAAAATACCTTGACCCGAGTCGCCTCAGCCACTTCCATCCACAATGGGCGACCACTCCAAGAACAACTTCGGTCTTTTCGGGGCATTTGTAGGAACTAAAAGAAGAGAAAATTTAACAAAACAATACGATTCTGATTTGACGAGGGTAGGGGTTTTGGTAGCCGGTTGAAACTCGGCCACAATGTACTTTGAGACCTTCTAATTAAAGAAAGAACAAAACGGTTTTTCTCGCAAATAATCTATTTTTGAGTTGTGACGCTTCAAAATGCTTCGAATACCGCTTTCCCATTTTTTGTGTATTTTGCAAATTTTAAAGCGTCATAACTTGAAAACAAGATCTATTGCGAGAAAATACTTTTTTGTTCTGAAATTAGAAGGTCTCGATTTACACTTCTGCCAAGTTATATTCATTCAGAAACTGGAAAAAATGAGTTTTTTTGAGGATGTCGCGAAAATTTCGAAAATCAGGTTCTACTCACAAATAATTTTTGTTCAAAAGATGTATGTGTAAAAAATAAAATCAAAAATCTTGATCTTTTCCTTTTTAAAATTTTCAGAGCCATCCTTTCAACGCTTTTTCACAAACACAGAAAGGTTAGTAGCAATTTTTCTGCTTCAAAAAACAAAAACTGAAATTAGAAGATATTGCTGAACCAGAAGACCTTTGAAAAAAATGAAAAAAGAAAAAAAGTTAAAAACTTTTGGCGACCATATGCTGTGGCAATTTACGTGGGATCTTTTTTTTTTCTCCGAACTGAAAAAAACTTCATGCTTCTGTACGAAATAGTACTTATAAATTATGCTTTAAGAGTTTCAGAATCAACCAATTTCTTGTTTTGGGAAGATCAAGAGCGAACATTTCCGCCCACAGGATCTCCACAGTCGTCGCTGGTGACAAGAATATCCGGCGCCGCTCCGCCAATCGTCGAAGAAGGTCGAGCCGCATCCAGAGCTTCCAGGCAAGAGTCTCGCCGCGAATGCTGAATTTTTTCGAGTAAATACGGTAGTATCAAGCTTTAACACGCTCTTCTCAGAAAAGAAGTTAACAAGGAAGCGTTTCTATGAGTTTGAAATTTTCTCAAAATCATTAAGGCTTCAATTTGAGATTCTGAAAGTCTCAAATAGTACAACTCTTCAGTTTAGGGGCTCAAAGCCTGGGAATCGCCTATTTTAACTGATTTTGATGGTTTTCTTGGACCTTGAGGTGTCATTTTCCCGGAAAAAGGCTCTCAGGAGTAAATCCGGTACAAAAATGAGAAATCTTTCTGAGGAAGTTCGCAAATAAAATGACGCTTCTTTTCAGCTCAAACATTAGAGAAGACTATCAGATTGTGATATAACGTTTTTTTTAAAACCAACCCTCCGATCGTTCAAATTGAGGATGTTCGAGTTGGAGGGCGAGAGCGGGATGGCGCTGGGGCGCCGTTGGCGCGAGCCATTGCAGTTGTTGGGGATTTTCGAGGCGCATCGTTTGTGGTAGTTCAAGCCACATCCTTCAAGTTTTCCAAACTAGTAGACCAATTAAAAAAATATATTTTTTTTTAATTGAGGATGTTCGAGTTGGAAGTATACATGAAAAAAATTATTCCCAAGGATTATTTTCAGAAAGAGAAGCTGGAATAAATTCTTTCGAATCTCTGAGCATTCTGATTGTGAGCAAATGAACGGATATTTTCAGTTTTACTTTTCATCATCTCTATCAATTTTTTGACTACAAAAAAATTAAACATAGCTTCCTCCCATTCTTTCTTTAATTAATTTTCGATTTCTCTTATTTCTTGTCTTTTCTAATTCCACCTGAAACTCACCATGACACTTGAGGCCTTGCTTGACGAGTCCGAAGAGCAGTTCTCCGCAGAAATCGCAAAAAGTCGGCACCTTGTAGGAGTGAACATACAGCGTGTGTGGATGGACAACCAGCCGTTCGTGTTGAGGACAAGCTGCAAAGGAGTGAAATTCAGTTTCACCAGAGTTTTGATCACATCCTTCTGCTCATTTTAATTTCAAGACATTAACCTACTTTTAACATTGGAAAAACTTTTTCAAATTTCAAATTAAAGAATAGTTCATCTTCTTTTTTTAGGGAAAAATTCAATCCCATCAATCTTTCGTGGTGATTTTTTTGCGAGAAGACCTTTTCGAATCACAAAAAAACTTCAATAATTTCCATTTTGTCGATAGGGAAGTAAACTTTTATAAATTTTGAGTAAACATTCACCAGTAAACGGTTTTTGGAAAAAAACTTTTTAGTTTAAAAAGAAACTAATAAAGGTTCAAGAATCCTTAACCGGCCCCTCGCTTTAAAAAAACCACTTCAAAAATTCTTCTGTTTTTTTAACACTCTTTCTTCCGAATTTTCCCTTCTTTCTACCATTTTCAAAACTATTCTTCTCTTCCCAACTTGAAAAAAATTTACTAGAGTGACTACTTCGAACTTCTTTTTTTCAAAAATTTCTTTTTGCAATCTATATTTCAATTTTTCAATCTGTTCCATATTTATTTCTCTTCCTCTCAAAAAGAAAAAGCAAAAAATGAAACAGCTTATTCACGTCCTGTTCAATCAGAACCACGTGTTTTTCAATCCCATTACTCATTCATTTATCCGAATTTTTAGTCTCTCTATCAAAAGGACAAGAGAACACGGGACAAAAGAGCCGTGTCATGTCTCTTACGTGAGCGGATCCCCCTCTAATCCAACCAAAAATCCCTGGAAAAAACAAAAAAAAATAACCAACGTTATTATTATCGGCTTCTCAACACACGTAGCCGACAAATCCCCACATTTTCTTCCAAATAAATGGTCATATCTTTTGGAAGGAAATATTGAATGTTTGAAAGGAAAAAAGAGCTTTTTGGAAGCGCGAAATTGGCCTTCACGTCAGAGTAAACATGAAGGATTTAATTTCGAATTAGAAAAAAAATCCGAGTGAGGTTTTTTAATAAGGCTTGCTGCTTGATGAATGAAGAGTCTTTGGATAAATTAAAAATTCAGAAAATTGGAGAAAACATTTTTCTTTCAGGAAAAGGACCATCAAACATTTCTAATGAAACTGAAATACAAATGATCAAACTGCAAATAAAACGTTAACAATTTTTTTTTTGTTCTATTTTTATACAAAGTTATGAACCTATTTTTTTAGGCCAACTTTTTAAAGCCTCGAGAAAGAAACAATAACAAAAGAGTGCTCCTACTCGATGCTTGAGATTTCGAAATATGATTTTAAAAAAAATTAGAATTCACAAGTGCTCATCATAGTGAAGTTCAAAGCTTCGTCGAAATCTTTGCCGCACCCCCAAAATGATAACTAAACCGGTGAGAATGATAGTTCGACGGGCGCTGAAGGCTCCTGTCGGCTTGGGCGGCTTCTCCTTTTCTTTTTCTTTTTCAACCGCCGACGAAGAAGTTGACGTCGACGTCAAGGTCAACGTCGAGAATTTGAAGACGGTCGAAGAAGAAGAAGCAGAAGAAGAGGTCGGCGACGTCGAGATAGTCAACGCCTTGACTTCCAGTCTTGGCGATCTGCAGGAAGGCGGCGGCGTGGCGCAAGAGACCGCCCGTTGGTTTTGCTGCTGACGGCGGAGGCTTGGCGAGGGCCACAGGGCGGTCGGCTTCTCCGGCATCTACAGGGCCAAGATAATTCGCGAGCAGTTACCGAAAGTCCGAGGAAAACCATAAGAAAAAAAGAAAAAAGAAGTCAGAAAAAGTTTAAGAAGCTTCAGTTTCAGAAGTAAAAGGGAAAGAAAAACAGAAAATCATAGAAACAAAAAAAAACCGAAGAAAAATTACACAAATTATGTGAAACTTGGAGAGAGACTAAGAAAAAATAAAGGTTCAGAAGATGATGTCAATCTTCGAGCACATGGCTAGATAATCTCTTTATGACAACGTGATATCCAATAGAAAAACATGGCCACGCAATGTTTAGACTTTGTAAAAACTGATATTTTATCTCAAAAAATGATCTGAAAACTGCCCAGACGAGAATTCAAAGGAACACGAAAAAGAAGACGGAAAAAACTAAAGCGTCGGGACAACACATTTTCAGCTGCCGCACTTTTCCCGAGCAAAAAACCAAAAAAAAAGAAGAAATATAGACGAATCGCCATGGTAAAAGCGCTTAAAGATGTCCCTCTCTTGACGGGAAAAAAATGCCTTTTTTCCAGCTATTTTTAAACCAAAAGATCAGCACTTTACCTACAGTACTTTGAGAATCAAAAAACATTGGAATGAAGAAATAAATTTGAAAAAATTAAAAAACTCTTTAGAATCACGTTTACTCAATGAACTTCAAAATAAATGAATCGAGTCGTTCAAAAATTAATTAACATTGTAATTGTATGATTGAATAGTTAGGTAAGCGAGAAAATATGTTAATTTTTAGATGAGGGCTTCTAATTGAAAATTCGCAATAGAAGTTTTGTACATCCTATCAAAAAAAAGATGAAATTTACCGTTTTCCGAGTAAAAAATAAAGAGTTCAAAGTTGAAAAAAAAAAATGAAATTCCAGCTTGAAAATACAGAAAAACCTCAACCTATAACGTCTATTTTGATTGGAAAAGAGTGCTTGAAGAAAATAATTGTTAAATCTTTGTGAGACAAAGAATGAGAAATACCAGAGTGATGTACGTTTCAGTTAGGAAACGTATATTCAGAAGATCAGAATTTAAGAAATAGAGAGTTCCCCTTCGGAACGCAGATTTACAACTATTGAGCATTCCATTTCAATCGATTGCTATTGACATTCTGACTAGTGAGAACCGTTTTTCGAAAAAAAAACTATTCCAGAAACGCGTAGAATTTTCAATCACATCATTCTATTTTTTTTTCCTCTTTTTCTTTGTTTTTGGAAGAAGATCCTTTCCTGTTGGCTCATTTGTCTTACTTAGTGGCTCGAATTCTTTTTTTTTGTTGTTTTCTGACCTCTGCGTCTCCAGTTTCAGTTTTATGAAGACTTAAAAGTTTTCGGATATCTCATCAACTATAAAATAAAGGTTTATGACTGGGAGTGTAAACAATTCAAGAAAAATTGAAAAAAGGCCTAAGGGATTGCTTTAACTATTCCAGCTTGGAATAGCTATTTTGTAAGGGTCAAACTATGCTTCATAAAATATACAGAATCGACAAGAAATCTGACTTTTTCGCAAAACTTTTCTTTCAGGGAGTGTTCGAGAGCCCACGTGAAAGAGGATAAATCATCTTAGGTCTTTTGTAATATTCCATGAAGAGGTTTACTTTCTGAAAAATTTATGTAGCAAACTTTCTTCAGTAGCTCCCTGGACACTCCACCCTTTTATCGTGGTTTTCAGAACCTTCTTCAAAAAAAAACCCCCCCCAATTCACATTCTGATAAGGTAGACCAGGATTCGAAACTTGAAAAATAAAAGTAAAAAAGGTGAGCAAGATGATGAAAAAAAAGGAGGCGCGAGAAAACAAGAAGCACATACGGAATGAGGCATGAGGGCCACTCTACGTGTATGTCGCCGTTGCAGCACGCCAAAAGAAGAAGAAAAAATAGACAGCGGATGAGCCGAAAATCGCCTTGTCACCTGGCTATCTTCAATCGAGCAAATGTGCTCTATTGAACTTCCCATTTTTTTTTGTAAACTTTTTTTTGTTTCGATAATATTGAAAAAAATCCTTAAAAAGCAAACTTTCCGATTTTTTTTCGCTGCAAGGAAAAATAAAAAAATATATATTTTGTTCAAAAAAATCCTGCCCGATATGTTGAAAATGCTCGAAAGGCTTTAAAAAACATTGGAAAAGGCTCTTCACCTCAAGACCTTATTCAAAAATTCATCTGCGCTCCTTTAAGTCTTTAAAATTCCTAGCAAAGATTTTTAAGCAGATTCCAAGTTTTTTTCTTCAAAAAAATTTTTTTTTGAGTTACTTTAATGAAACTTAAAAAAATAGATGAACAGTTCTACCCAAGGGCTCACTGCAGTGTTTTTTTTAAGCGAAAGCCCTGAAGCCCACAGTACCTCCCATACACAGGAAAAAAATATTTGAAAAAAAAATTTTAAAATCAGGTCAAAATAATCGAAAATGAATATTTCCATATGAGAAAACCACATTTTATGTTTTGAATGCGTTTTGCTTAGTTCTGGGGAAAAAGCGAAATTAATTATTCAAAGCAATTTTTTATTCATTAATTATTCAAAAGCTGAAACATTTCCTTAACAACCTTGAACAGCTCGAGAAAGTCGTAACTACTTTTTGTACTGAAATAAAAATCTCGGATGTCAAGTGATCCTTCTTTGTTTCACATTTTTCAGAGGAAAAGAAACTCTAAAAAATAAAATGAAGATTGTGCAAAGCTCTGAAGAGAGAACCTCTCGAAAAAAGTTCAAAAAAGGAGACAAATCAAAAAAAAAAGATGAACTGCCGACATAGTGGCGAGTGGCTTTTCGTGTAACCTAATAAGGAATGAGCGACAGAGAGAGAGCACGCCTTCTGCCAAGATTAGAGTGTGGTTGCATTATAGCGGGGCTGTGCCCTTTCGAAAAGAATCACAAAGCGAAAAAAAGGAGTTTCATCACTTCAATTGTGATTCAAACGGCAATTGTTCATCATCATCAATCGACTGACAAAGAAGGTAATTTCACTTTTTGATTGACAATTTCCTGAGAATTGGTCAGAATTTTCCTGGATGTACCAGATGAAGATTCTGAAAGGCTCAACTCGAACAACTATCTAGTTTTCGAGAAAAGAAAGCTTAAAGTCTGAGAGCAGCCTGTTCAAACGGATTTTGAGGGATTTCTTTGATATCGAGCCACAGCTTTCGAGAGCTAGGAAACTTCTCAGGAGGAGCTTTTCTTTTTTGCAAAGTTCAAATTCTCAAAATTATAACCGAGAAAAGCGTCAAAGGTTAATTCAAAACAGAAAGCCAGACTTTTTAAAATGTTAAGATCTAAAAGCGTACTTGTTTTGGAGAGAAACTTTCTCACAGACCTTCGCAAAATCTTGATAAAGTCTGACCGGTCTGTGCTCTCTTTTCCCTCGCCGTCGATGAATCAGACAGTTTCAAGCTTTGGCTAACGGGTTGTACTACTATACCGATTAGTTCATTCACCAGTAGCCTGGGACAGAAAAAGAATAGCAAAGAAGTCTGAACTTCTCTTTTCGACCTACTACTTTGCTTTTTCGATGGAAGACTGTATCGAATTTTGTGCCAAGCCGAGTCCGATTGAACTACGGCAAACTCCGAGAAAAGCAGAATTATTCCAACATAAAGTTGTGCGAAAGGGATCCCTACACCAACTCTTTGATAAATCAAAGCTCACTCTGATAATTCGCCTCCAAATGGTCCTACTCTGTGATCTCTAACACACATAACATAACATATACTTATCTCGAAAGGGCATGTGGAATCGAAGAAGCCCCTGTTTTGTTGGGTGTGGTGTGTGTGGCGAAAGCCGACGGAAAGGATGTGACAAGGTGGATGATTAGCGCGCATTAGGAGGCCTTTTCTTGTGCTCCAGAAAAAAGGGCATTCAAGAGTTTCTTGTATCGGTCGTGTAAATCTCAGCGAAAGTGCACAGAGGATGGACTTTTCCTCCGTGAGATCAGTTATTTTTCGCAAACGAAATTTTCGATTCGGAGAAAATTTTCAAAATCGTAGAATTACTTCAAAAAATATTAAAGCTTCTTCAAAATACCAAGTTCTGATCGACTCAAAAAAACGGCCGCATTTTAAATGGCTTGAAGCGTCGCGGTCGCGTTGCGGTGAGGTGAGGGCCAGCCCTACAGTTTTCTCGTCTTCCGACTTTTAATCTCAATATTTTTCTCACCGTCATAATTATACAGATAAAGAAGTAAACCGAACTTTTTTTTCTGAACATACTTTTGAGAAAATGTTCTGAACGCCTATAAAAAAATCCAGAAAACTCTCTAATACGCGTCTAATATGAAATCAAGGCAATTGTCTATGAAAAAGGCTCGTCAGACTGAACAGCGAAAAAAAAGAACGAGAAAAAAAAGAGAACCTAGTAGGAAATGTAGGAAATGAGCTCTGCTGTCAAGCGCCGCGCGTTCAAACGCACAATACTCCAAAAGCAGTGGGGAGAAAAAAAAGAAGAAGAACTCGAAGAAAATAATGAGAAGGAAGATAGAAATTGCGCCCGAGGGTACGAAAAGCAGAAAAAAATGAATTCACACGGAAAAAAGATTCGCAAATAACCAGAACCTATTGCAAAATCTGAGAAATTCCGCTCAACAACTTTTTTTTAATGAGGTTTCAAAAAAAAAAAATTGTTAGGAGCTCATAGATTCTCTTTCCCTTTCATACATTCTTCATCTTCCAACGAAAATAAGAACATGAGAAAGATTCGAAATTCCTGGCTTGCAAGATTACAGGAGCATGGAGAAATGTTATTCAAGTCTCAAAGCAAAGAGCCGTTTTCTGGGTTTTTTTTTCGAATCAAGCTGCTCTTTTAAACCCTACGGCAACGATTTTTTGAGTTAAAAACCAAAAACTTTTGAAAATTAAAAAAATTCAAGCTTTTTTTGATCGCGTCCACAACGGCCCAGAGCGTTCAAATCGCAAAAACTGGTATTTTGAAAGAATGTGAAGTCGAAATAATAATGGCAGCGTTATTATTTCCAGGAGCCCCAAAAGGGCTCTTACCAGCTGATTTTTTCCTCTTTTCGATGCTGAATGAACTAAACTTTCCCTTCAAAATATCAGCGACAAAAATAATAAGCTTTGGAAATTGGAAACCATATTCTTTTGAAGCATCGAAAAGTCGAGAGAAAAACTCTGCTTCTCCATTATTTTTTAAAAATCCATTCAGATTCGTTGAAAACCATGAAGACTGTATATGGAAAAATATTCAAATCCTTAAAATTCTTTCAAACTATCATTGCTTTTCACTTTATAACTCTATGAACCCCTGAAGCTTCTTCCAAGTAGAAAAATCTAGTTTGAACTCCTTCCTGTTCTTGTTCTTATTTTCTAAAAGAACAAAACACTGATGAAAAACATATTGGGTACTTTCTCACCTTCTTATTTTAACGTCGCTTTTAAATCTGAATTTTCTTGAACTTTCTTACTTTTTGAACTGATCGTTTCTACCTCAACCTTCAAAAAATGAGAAAAAATCAAAATGAGCGTACAGCTGATGACGATCTCGACCAGGGTTCCATCGATCACATCTGAACTGGTTGTGATGAGCTGGAGGATGTTGATGGACCGGAGATCGTGCTTGTACAGCAAAATGTGGTCTTGTAGAGACTGACACGGATGATCCTGGTACTGTAAAGCACTTTTAGAAAATCATTTCAGGTTTTTTACGCTTCGTTTATTTATTTATGTTTTTTAAAGGAAATAATTTTAAAGAATCTGCAAATTGCGGTCTTGAAACGACTTAAACGGATAATCCAAGTACTGTAGAACTCCCTTTGAGAATTAATCAGTATTTCTTTCGCTGTCAAAAACGGAAAACATCTTGAAACGAAAAAGGGTTCGATGTCCATTTATTCATGAATTGACTTCATTTCTCGATTCTATCGAATTTATTTGTCTTTTAAAATTTGAGTCGAAAAACCCCACTGAATATTTTTTCAAGCTTCGTAACTAAAAGTATCTGACGGGTGGAAATAACTAATTCCACTGTTATTAAAGCCTAATAGCAGGTTTTGTTGTTTTTTCGCCAACATTTAACTCAAATTTCATTTTAAAAAAAACTTGTCTGGAAAATTGAAGTTTGATCTGAAAAAAACTGGACCTACAAAATTTTGGTTGACATTTTTTTGAAAACCTTGAATTCTGTTTCAAAGGGGGGGGGGGTGAAAACTGTAGTTTACTGTAATTTAATGGCGCAGTCGTAGTGTATTTCAGTGAATTTTAAAGGCTAATCTTACTGTAGTTCTTTGTTGTTTGAAGTCGAAAACCGTGTATTATTCTGCATTTTGAAGGTACCTGGCATTTTCAATAGGAAAAGACGATAAAAAACTTTTTTTTTCCAACAAAAAAAACCCGAATCTCCCTTTGGAAACCTAAAATTTTCTTTTCAAAAAAACTTTTGCATCCTATCAAATCCCTTGTTAACCATATAATCTACATTAAAAGATTAGCCAATCCTTAAATAACCTCAAATATTGGACTAATCCCCATTAATTCAATGAATTCTCGAATAAAAATCAAAAGAAACCCACAATGTCCTGTATGAATTTCCAGGCTTCCGATCGAAGATCACGGAGAGAAATTTCCAAGGTATCCCAGTTGAGTGTCTTTTTGTGGATTCCGGATTGGAGCTGAAAATTGACCAGTCATTGGAAAAAAAGATTGATTTTTTTTTTAAATCGAAAACTCAGTCATCTTCCTGAAAGATAAAAAAACAGGTGGGAGAAAAAAAAGAAGAAAGTCGACTATGCTAATTTGTGTTCCGGAATACAATCTTCAGGTAACAGACTACCTGGAAAGTTAATCCGCTCATGGTGGAGGAAAGCCGATGGCGTAATGGATGTTGCTGTTCGTAGTGGTCGTCGAAGAGGCTGTCGTTCTCTAAACTTCCACTATTTCTTAAGAGTTCCTTATCTAACTGGTCTCTTCTGAAAATCGATTTGAGAATTGAGACTTGGTGGGTTTGATAGGTCTGGGTAAGAGTTATCGGAATCAGAAAGGAAATTCGGCTAAACCCCTCGAGCAACCGACAAAAAGCTCGTCTAAACTTGTCAAGTATATGTGCGCGCTCGGAGCCTTCGGCTAAAAATTGGCGGCGTGGTGTAGTGGTAGTGGGCTCTTGCGCAATGTCAATATTGTGACCAGGGTTCGACTCCTTTCAGCGGAAATCATTTTTGCCGGCTCATAATTTCATCGTTTTCTTTACATTGCGAAATTTCTAAAAGCTTTTCTCTAAAAAGTTCACAATAAAAACGTATAAAATCACATTAAAAACCAAGATAGTGATTTCAAAAAAATCCCTTACTTTAATGTGCAAATTCTGAAGAAAGTCCTCATGAAATTTTTTTCGTCAAGTTTTAAAAAAATTTAAACTGTTTCGAAAAAGAAATCACGTGTCTCTCGAGCGATTTTTTTCACTAAACGGGAACCGAATAATTTCATGAATTACCAAAATGAAATTTTTTTGCGAATTAGCGTTCCAAATGTCAAAAATGCGAAGATTTTCAGAATTCCCGACAAAATTTCGCGCCAGAAGATCTAAACTTTGATGAATATCTTTCTGAATGTCTGCGTTTCAAACAAGAAAATTTGAGAGATTCCTCCTTTTTATGAATAAAAAAGTTGACACCAGAAAGATGGTAGGGATGAAAAAAGTGGATGAAAAAATTTTAGTAAGCCGCTCAAGGTCGGGCGCAGCATGGAATGAGTAAAAACTTGAATCTGAAACGCGTGTTGACCTCTCAGATGCTGTCTCAGGGCCTTTTCAAGACTTCGAAAAACGACTACACGTTTTTTTTCAATCTTTATATTGGCTTTCGTATCGGAATAAGGAAAAAAGACCTCTTTCGTCAGGAAAAGATCGCTGTGATTGATAGAAGGCGTCGTATTCCGAGACGAAGACGGTCGGCAGGGAGGCGTGAACTTCACCCGACGAGTTCCGAGCTCTGATCTCCGATGAACATGTCCTGCAAATCACGGCTATACTTCAAAAACTGCAAAAAAGGGTCAAAATTTGGGAGAAGCGAAGAAAAAAATGTTCTGAAAAGGAGAAATTTCACCTCTAATCAAAAATCGAAAAAAACGTTTTGAAAAAACACTGAAAAGTGGAAAAAAGAGCGGTGAAATCAGGCACGAAAAAAAATTTTGACTAAAACTATTGTGTTTCAAACTACATACAGAGGTCGATGTAGGTCAAACCCATTCAAAAGTTGTCAGAAAAAATCCAAACTTGCCGGGAAAAAAATCTCGTAATTAAAATAAATGCAGGTTAACTAAGCTCTTGTGAGATCAGGAGCCATAAGTGTGGAAATTGATCCCTTCCTATCTTAGCATCGTTGTGTAAAAATAGAAG
This sequence comes from Caenorhabditis auriculariae, assembly GCA_904845305.1. Taxonomy (NCBI): domain Eukaryota; kingdom Metazoa; phylum Nematoda; class Chromadorea; order Rhabditida; family Rhabditidae; genus Caenorhabditis; species Caenorhabditis auriculariae. Next base: position 70,419 of record CAJGYM010000167.1, on the reverse strand, counting down.
CTGACAAGCTTCAGTTTTTGAAGGAAAAGGACCCATAAATAGGGGAAACTCAGCATGAAAACTAAAAAAAAAGAATATCAAAGAGATAACCTCAGAGTCGACCAAAAATACAACTCAACTCTAGCTAAACCAAAAAATGTCCAAGTTATGTCCAAAAAAGGAAGAGGTCGCGGGGGACGTTTAATTAAAAAAGGAAGAAGAAGGGGCGAGTTATTTTCTGCGCACTCGTGTGCAAATTAAGTGACTCTTCTGGCAGTTATAGTGTATACATATATTTCCAGGAGATCGACAGGAAAACGTGAAAAAAGTCGGATTTTATTGGAGTCACGTTTGGATTCGGTCCAGTTTGTGTCCTCCTACTTTTCCACCAAAATTTGGACTTCGTTCGAAAGAAAGCAGAAAAGAAGGCCTCGTCAAAATAAGAGCAGCTTTTCATCTTAATATCATATCATAAGATGATTGAATTTGAAAAAGCCTAATTTTTTTGTAAAGTAAGCCACTTTCACATGTAACTCTCATTTTACAAAGAAAAGTAAACGGGAAGACGCAAAAAGTTCAGAAAAGTTCCATCATCTCAGAAGACGATCGCATTTGGAATGGCTATCCAATAACATTGCTTAAAGAACATTTTGAGAATGCAGTGAACAAGAATAAAAGAGAAATCTTTCAAAAAACCCAAATAATTGAGCTTAAACTACCGTGTTCAGATTTGCTCGATTTTAGACGTACATCGAAAAAAATTGTTATATTTGATTGGTCTGTAAGATTTTGAAACTACTCAAAAAAGTATAGAAATGTTTCGGTTTGGTCGCAATTGGAATGAGTCAAATCAAAAAATTTAAAAAATCATCTGGAAATTTTTCTTTTCCCATCGTACACGAAGTACATGAAATGAGAAAAATTCCAGACTCCCACAATGACCGCCAAGAAAAGGGTTAGACATGAGTGTGGAGGTATCGAGATATAAAAGAGGCATCGAGTCAATTCGAAAGCTTCCTGCCGCTTTTTTTTCCGGGTTGTCTTCTAGTACACCCGATAGATTCGGACAAAACAAGCGTGTGGGAGTGTGTTTGCGCAAATAAATATATTTTCAAGCCTTCTCCTCCAGTCTCTCTCTCAATATAATTTTAATGAACTTTTTCTCTCTTTCAATTGAGGTCGCTCTTTTTGCGGGGTTTAGAGAGGTGTATGCATTTATCAGAAAACTCGGCAACTTTTTGAAAAAATTCTCAATATTTTCTAGCCTTCGATTTCATTATAATGAGCTTTTTCTCGATGTTTTAGGGTAGTTTTTTTCAACTTCAGAGGAGTCTAGTGGGAAATTTGAGATACAGAATGATGCTGATTGATCACTTTGAAACATAAAAAAGGCTTGGCCGATATAATGCATTGAACAAATAAGAAAAATTAGTACTTCTCAAATTTCCAAAAATTCGAAAAAAATAAACTACTTCGTCACAAAAACTTAAAACTTCCTTTCTCTGTGCTCTTTCTTACGTGAGAGTTTCCTATTTCTATTATCTTATCGGTTTCTAAAACTTTTATTTCTATACCAATCTTTCATTCTTTCCCTACGTTTTTTTGTCATTACTAGAAAACTTGCTTGCTTCCAATTTCGACAAAATAAAAAAGCCGATAGAAGAATATCCAATTTTTCGAATTTGAGACCAAAATGATGACTCTAGTCTTATTTTCTACCATTATTCCACATTCATTTACTCAAAACGAGAGTAATAATCGTCGAAAAAGCGAATGAATGACTTGGAAAAAGCCAAAGAGAATCTATTATTTGAGCATCTGCCTTCGTTCTCTCTTCAATGGCGACTCATGAAGGATTCAGTCAACCAATTCGAAAATTTTCAGTGGAAAAAACTCATCCTAATATTTTTATATAGTCAATTTTACATTTGTATGTTGAATATATATGAAAAGAAAAGCTACTGTTTGACTGGGGATTCCGAAAAACACGAAAAAAAAATACTTTTTAAAAATATAATCTTGTGGTAAATTAATTGATGAAACTCCTTTTATGAGAGTGTCGTAAGTTTTCTCAGGAATAGACAAACAGAGAAATCTTTGAGTGATGCCTTCAGGGGAATTTTTCTCTTTAGTGACCGCTAAAAGAGGGCCGACCCCTCCGTTTTTTCGAAAAATCTCGAGTTACCAAAACTCTCTTCACTTGCGCAATATTTCGATAAACGGTTTCAAGACATATTTTCTCAAAAACTCACTGATCTTTTAGTTTTTCGATCAGAAAGGATGATTATTTCAGCTATGACTATTCATCAATTCAGCGACTTCTTTCTTTCCGGACCAAACAATTATACTTTATCACAAAAAAAGAAGTTCATTACGGTAAAATATTAACTTCTCAATGAAGCAATTTCTGAATAATTCTCGTTTCTAGAAAGAAAACTGATCAAAAAAATGTTTGCGGTTCAAAAAAACCTTTATGTGGGATGTTTATGCAAATTTCACAAGGTACAATGAACCATATGGAATCGAATCGATCACTAGAAAAAATTGTGACATAAAGAAATATAGGAAAAGGAGAGCCAAGGTTTCCGATTTTCCCATGCCGACGAGATAACTTATTCCTGAGGCTCTCACACCAGTACTGCTGGCCCCGGTTTTTTTCCCCTTCTCTCTTTTCCGCACCTCAAACTCGTCAAAAAACGCCACCATTTCTCATTCATTTGCACTCTCACGCACAGAAAAGGAAAAAAAACCTAAAACCTCTGCATTTTTTCCATTGCTTCTTCTCACTTTGAGAGAGGCCAAAACAATTTGCGATGAGATCACATGAGTGGTTAGAGCGTCACCAAACGCTGTTGAAGTGAGCCCTCAAGGGGTTTTTTGGAATATAGCTGGACCAGATATAGAAGAAGACAAGTAGTTCACGAAGAGGAAAGGAAAAGATGGATCGATCTCAAGCTACGAATATTTAAAAAAACTTGAAAAATTAAAAATAAAAAAATCGTTAGAGCGAATTTCTTCTATTAGAGCGCCGTTGAATTTCAAACTCGGCAGTGAAGAAAAAAATCAGTTTCAAAGACCATTTACGCTTCATAAAAAAACCGACAATGAAACTTTTTTTATAATAATCTCTTTGCCCTTTTTTTCGTTCATATATATGATGAAAAAAATCATACAATTCAAAAATCCTATAATTTTTCTAGAAATTCTAAATTTTGAGGTTAACTTGCACAATTTCAAAAACTAGAAAAAAAGAGGAAATTAGAATCTTACAAAAATTTTTTTCCGAGATTTTCATACTTGAACTGATTCAAATAAATTAAAAAAATCATGAATTAAAAAAATTTAAAAAAACAAAGAAAAAGCCATTCTCTGAAAGCAACTCCGATCCAACAACAGCGTCAACACATGTTCCAATCTTAGATCGAAAAAATGAATAATGGCTAGCGCCAGATGTTCAACGGAGCTGCGAGAGAAATAAATGTATGTAATTTAATCGAGAAAAAAAAGAAAAACGTATTTTTCACTCCAAACTCTATATTACACAGGAAAGATTACAGATTTTTCCACAATTCTTCTTGAATTTATGATTTTTTTTGTATGTTATAATTAAAATTGATGCAAATACTCGAAAATTAAAACAGCAGAGTCTTCTTTAAGCAAAAAATCGAAAAGAATTACTCTATTTTTAGTCAAAACTTTATTTCACTCATCGAAGAATAGTCGCAGAAACTCTCAATATTTACTTGGTACCGCAATAAGATTTTTTTGCTAAAAAAACCATATTTTTAGTTCAAAAATATTCAATGGAACCAGAAAAATCCATATTTCCAAAAAAATCCAAAAATCTACTGCAGATTTCAAACGGTCTGAAAATTAAAAACTTTAAAAAATAACTAGAAAGTCGTGAAAACCATTTAAAAAAAACACGAAATTTGCATTGCACTTCATGTTTAAAAATAGGCGTCTGAGACGTATGAAGAATCCGTTTTAAATATCAGCTTCTTTGTTTACAAGAGATTCGTTCCGTCGAAACACCGTCATTCATTTTCTTTGGCTAGACATCAAAAAGCTTTTAAGAAAGAGAGTTTTATCAAGTCGATCGAAAACTTGAAACCTAATGCGAATCGTATTAAAAATTAACACTTTTCTTTGATCCTTGATCCATTTTACAATTCAAAAACCTAGAAAAACTACCTGAAATGTTCAATAATATTTTTTTTTTATTGATTTTTGTACTAGCTAAACTTTGAAAGAAGATGTTCAGGTTTTTTACAGAATCCCCAAAAAGTAGTGGATTATCTGATCTTTTTGGAATGATTCTATTCAAATTTGAAACTTAAGAAATTTTAAATAGCCAAAAAAAGTAAATAAGCGGCTATATTTACTTTTTTTCCCAAATTTTGGTTCTTCCTACAACTTTAAAAAAACGAGAAAAACTTGATAGGAAAGACCAAAAAAATCAGTAGATGGTAATTTTTTTCAAAAAAACTGAGAGAACTTGAGTTATTTATCAATTTTCAGTACTTCATCTAATGATAGGCCTCTATTAAAGTTCAAAAGTAATCAAAAAATGACAAGTCAAAAATGAGAAAAATTCTGAGGATTCAAACCTCCGAGCCCAGTATACTAGTCAAAAATGCTACCTCTGCACCATTCAGAACTTTTTCAAAGGCAGAGGAGTGTTATTTGAGTTGAATTCCATGTAAAAGGTCTACTTGTGCAAGAAGCTTTTCAATCGCCCTAATAACTAAGCCTTTTCGAGGTCTTGTTTTCATTTCTTCTTGGCTTGATTGCACTTTTATTTTCTCTAACTCCAAGACACGGACTGGAGAAAAGTTCAAAGTAGAAAAATAAGGAAGAGAAAATGTGATATAGCAGAATACAATCGGATCCCAGCTTCACTACAGAATCTTTATCTTTCCTTCTCAAAATTTTGAATCAAAGAAAAATTCAAAATACGTATATGGAAGTGGGAAAAAAGTGATATGACCGAAAAAAAAAGAGAAGGAGAAGCGTAATCGAATAAAACGCCCCTTGGCCCTTTCTACGAGTAAGTGGACCAGACCCTTTTCTTTGTGCTTCTTCAATTTTGCTGTATGATTTAACTGTGTGTTCGAGCTCGATCAAATTGAACCTTCAAACGAAAAAAAAAAAATGGAAAGTTTGAAGTTTCAAATTCAAGAAAATGTACCAACTTTTCTTGGTCCAGGTCAAAAAAATTTCTTCAAAGAGATATTTAAAAAAAGAGGAAAGTACCTTGAACACGACATGAGTTTCGAACATAAAACCAGTTTGCGAAGATTTTAATTTGAAAAATTGGATTTTTCACTCAAAAAACCTGCTCGAAACATTGGATATTGAACGTATTCAAAATAATTTATAATTTTGTCACATAATTTCTCGAAATTTGAAAAACCTGCACAAAAAGGATTTTTTCATCAACGTTACTATGGCTTCAACTATTTCAAAATCTGAAATCGATTGATAAACAGCGTCCACGAGAGTAACAGAGCAATTAGAAATTTTCCTCCAGTGAAATTTCTGAACCAATACTGTACCAGGAAGGTAATCTTGTGGCACTAAAAAGCTTTACGCACGGAAAACCGAAATTCTCGATAAAAGCAAAGAAAAAGAACAAAGGAGTTCAATACAAAATTGTATGAGCATAAGATAATAAAGGGCGGAAAAATCTCAAAAATTGTAGCTTCGCGTTCCCGATTTTTCGTTTCATTTTCAGTAAGAGCCGCCCAATGAGACGAGCAAAAACATAAAGCAAAATATATTTTTTTTTTCTCGAAACGAACGAATCAAATCATTTCCAATTTGCCTTTGCTTTCTTCTCTGTGTGCAAGCAAAATATGAAACGAAGTTAATTTTCTTCACTTTTCCACTCTCATCGTCAATACCACACTCAACACAGTTGAAAAAGAAGAGAAGGAGGCAAAAAAATACGCCAATAAACGATTTTTTTAGGAACCTAGAAAAAAATTAAAAAAACTTTTTTTGAAAAAAATTTGAACATTTTGAGGATTTCTTTAGAATCTTCAACAAACTTGGAAGAGAAAAAGGATTTTGAAGATCTTTCAAAACTCCTATCAGTTTAAGTTAAGTTCAGATTACTGTAAATGGTCGCATTGGGAATGGATTGAGCTCATATTTTCCTGTAGTCTATTAAAAAAACAATGCGATTGAAAAATAATTTTTGAAAAGGACTTTCTTCCTGAAAGTTTCAAGAAGCCGTGAAGCTTAGAGGCAGAATTCCCACCAAAAAAATTAGCTTCCGAATAACCAAAAAAATACCTATAATCATAAAATTTAAAAAATAATTTAATTTAATGAAGAACTAAAAAGTTGATTTGAAAAAAAAACATTGTGAATGCTTTTTTAGGATTCTTCTCAATGTCGCAAGCTTATAAATGTGATAAAACTGAGCGAAAAGTGAAGTGGACGAACAAAAAAAAAGATTGGACACGTCCATTTGGAAGTTGATATTATGCCATTGTTTGAAACTGGTCGCTACTCCTCAGATACAAAAAAATCAGCGAAAAAAGCTCGTTTGTGACCGACTTTTCTACTTCCAGAAGTCGGAAGAATTTTCAACTTGATGCGATGCTTTTTTAATTCGCCGACGGAGAAGAGTTGAAGGCGGTTTGCAGAAATGAAGGTGCTCAATGAGCCTCCGAAATGCCTCAGCGAACAAAAATAACGAGAAAGAGAGTCCTCCCCCGGCGCGTTTGAAGTACGCGCAATGAAAGTTCCATATATTCATGAATATTATTTTTCTCCTCATTCAACGCAAAATAAATGATGAAGCCTCTTTTAATCTAAAATTTTTTTTCTTTTCCAAGAAGATTTTAACTGATTTTTACATTATTTTTTCTTCCATTTGAATTTTGATTTTGAAAAATTCTCAAAAACTGATTTTATGTTGCTTATGCTATTTGAAAAAAAAGCCATGTGAGTTCAAAAACTATTAAAGGCATGCTCAAAAGTTTAAAATTCCGATGAAGGCGGAAAAAAATTGTTGAAGTGCGCTCCAAGGCCAAAAGTGTTTTTATTTTCCTTTTTTCCTGATTTTTTGCAGCTAACTCAGCTTTGCAATATCAATAAAACTCTTAAAACACGATTTTCGAAGTGAAGAAAAATCCCAAAAGCTCAAAATATCACCGCGAAAACGTCCAAAGGTCCAAAAATCCAACGAAAAAAATGGGCGAAAAGGCGGCCGGAAGGGTCTTCCCGATAAATGAGAACGATTAATTCGAGTATGTATACGGATAGCAGGGGAATGGCTTTGGAAAAAAAAACGAGAGGGGAGAAAATGGAGCAGATTTCCGGACGCCAATCAAAGAGGTAACGAATGCTGCATCCCGCACCAATCCTTCCTTTTCCAAACCGATTCATCCTACCCAATTTGGTTCGTTTTTTTCCGTAATTTGTTATCTAAAATAGAGAGGGGATCCGAATTGGCCAGTAGATGGTCAACAAAGACTTTTCTTTCAGAAGAACCTATTTCTTGAAAATAACCAGGTTAAGGAAAAACGGAACAGACTGTTTTATCAAAGTTCTCTCTTTTCAAGCGATTCTCTTGTTTTCATGTGCTGTTTTCACGATTCTATGACCTCTCCATTGAGAGAAAAGAAGGCGCAGACATGCGAGACTGCTAAAATCCTGGATTCAGTGCAGATAAGTTATGAAAGTTGCTTATAAGTTACAAAATACGTTCAAACTTTGTAGAGAATAGCTTCCAAATCGAGTTGTGCTGTATATATTTCAATAACTACGACTTGAACCCGACTGGACGCCTTTTGAACAGCATCGACCGTGGGTTTACTGAGAAGCTAGCTCACTCGAGGATCCTATTGCGCGCAAACCGTTTTTTGTCAGGCAGTGCAATGCGGCCAAAACGCAATGGTTGCGCCTCGAGCCATTCCTTACGAGAAAAACGTGCGTCAAGTCAGGTATAATTTTTCAAAATATATTTTTTCTTACTGGAGTCCCAGATATATCAAATGTACATAAATTTCTCCCAGACAGAACTTTTAAAACTCCCGAAAACATTTTCAAAAATATTTTGTGCTACTTTTTGATCAAAATAAACAAAATCTATCAGTTTCTAACCTCTCCTTTCGATTTTTTCCCTATTCAATTTTTTTCAAACCAATAATTGATTTTTTTTTTTTTTGATATGAAAAAATGAAAGAAACTTTTCGATTTGAGAATGACTCAAAGTCGGTTAAAAGACTGATTTCTGACATTCTCCATCTGTTTATCACTACTGGCATTGAATTCAAAACAAAAGACAGAAGAAAAAAGAGCGTCGTGTGAAAAAAGGGCAAGAAAAATGGATTAATTAACTACAATTCCACGGAATAACATGAAAATTAGGTGAAAAAATGGACTCTCAATTGGAAAATATTATTGAAGACGAAGATGAATTTCATGAGCATGACTAATTTTTTTCCGCAGTAATTATGGATTATTCAGATGGAATTTATTTTATAAAAAAAAGGGTAAAAAAATGCGCAAAAATGGGATGTAAATGCATTTTTTTTTTGTTGAGCCAGTGGTATATAGAGTATGTCAGAAAAACCGCCTATTTTCTATTAGGATACAAAAAAATGGTAAAGGTGCAAAAAAATACTTGTAGGAGTTATTTTTTTACTTTTTGCAAAGAAATTAAATTTAATTATTCGACTGTAGCTTTTTTTAAAAAGTTTTAAGAACAAAGCAAGAAGCTAGAAACTACAAATGAGTGTACTAGTTTGAATTTCGAAGCATCCAAAAATGATTCTAATCGAAAAAAAGAAACGATTCTAATCTTCTGAACAGCATGAAACAATAAAAAAATGAAATAAAAACTGCAGGGGATTTGACATTTCGGCCCTTTGCGACGTGAGCCGCGTATATAAGGGGGAGAGAAACATGACGGATATGTATATATACATATCAGGCAAACGAAAAGACGGCAAAAAAGACCGATCGAATTAACGTGGGAAAAAAAATACATGTCAAGCCGAAGAGAAGAGAATAAAAGGCAAAAAAAGGAGGAAAATCCGCCGGTTCGTCGGGTCGAAATGTTAGACACCCCGGGGCGAAAAAAAGTATTCGATTTTGAGGCTAATCAGATTTTTTTTCTTTTGGCCTCTCGTCTGCGCGGCACCCTTTGTCCAGTAAAATGTTTGAGCTCAGAAATTTCAGGTTTTGAAAAAAAAAACCGGAAAAGTCTTTCTGAAAAACTTAAAGCGTTAAAAAAACAACTAAAAATTCTAATTACCTTCAGTTCAAGTTACGAACAAAAAGCCTCATAAAAGTTATAACATGCGCGCTATGAAGAAAACTACCGAAAATCGAGGTTTAAAGTCTTCAAATTGAAAATTGGCTTCATGTTTGAAAAAAATTGAAAAAAACTCTTCTAAAAAAATGTTGAAATAACCTAAGAACAATAGAAAGAAAATGCAAAATTTTTTTTTTAAATTGGTATTTTTGAAAATGAAATTTTGAAAACGGTTCGCAAAAAGCCACCAATTCCACACTATAGAGACAAAAATATTCCATAGCTACAAATGCGCAAAAACAATAACAATGAGTCATTAATTAGTACTTTGGTTAGATTTGAAAGCCGGTGAAAATCGAAAAAAAAAAGTTTTCTTCATCTTACAGATTCAATATGAAAACTATGAATTTTTCTGGCAAGAGAAAGCTTCAAAACTCATAAATAAGCGCAAAAAAGTACAAACTAAGGCTCAAAACTCGATGTATCAAAATACAATTCTTAAAATAAACACCCTACTTGTTTCTTGATATCATTCGACCAGACTACAAAACCTTTCGAATCCTTTGAGCTTTTTCTGATGAGAAAAAAACCCGCAAATTCGAGAAAATGTACCAGCTTTCCTGAAGAAAAATCGTGAAGTCCGAAAAGTGAAGTAGTGCAATTCACAGCATTTTCTTATGAAAGACTCAAAATTTCAAGGTTGAACACGGTGAAAAAAATCATCTTTCTATGAATTAAAAACGATAAAAAAACGGCTTGAAAAATAGTTTAATAGAAAAGAGTCAAGAAAAAAACGAAAAATGAAACGCTAATCGGTATTTCGGCTGAAAATGACCGACGGAAAAAAGGGACGAAAAAGGGAAAAAATTCGCCCTTCTCAAGTGCCGTCAAATGCGATTTGACACTTCTTGAGGAACCTCAAAATCTCATCTCAATGCACCTAAATTCGAAAAATTTTCTTAGCATCGAGTGCAAAAATTTTATAAAAATCTTATCAAAGTGTAAAAGTAGGTTATTTTGGATAGCTTTTTGAATAATCACCTAAATTTATTATTCTGGTCGATTTACTCATTTATTTTGACGCGTCTGAATCTGAAAAAAGCTAACTTTCAGCTGTCAAAATAAAAAAAAAGAAAATAGGAATCCAAAAAATAAAAAATAACAGTTAACAATTTAGAAGGAGAGCTATAAAGTAACGTCAATATTTGCTAGGTTGGGAAAAATTTGTTGCTATTCCGGCGTATCTCAACGACTAACAAAAAAAGAAATCAATCTTCAAAATGTTGTATAAAGATGCACTTTTATGAATATTGTTTCAAATTTAAAACGAAAAAAATTGCCTAATTAAACTAAACAATTTTTTTAAAAATTAATGATTTAAACCAAAAAAAGTAAGTAAAAAGTTGCTTTCCACACAGAGAGAAATGATGGAAAGCGTGAATAAAACGCTCCGACGAAGAAGGAGGAAAAAAAAGTTTGTCCGAAAAAAGCTCCCAAGGGAGCAGACAACAAAGAACGAGAAGAGACGCTTTTTTCCTGGATTTCCTGTTCACTTTTCAAAGTCCAAAACGGAGTAATAAATAAATAATAGTGCGGAATGTGACTTTCTTCGTAAAAATCGATTAAAAACCGGAAAAAAACAAAAAATGTTTCCCAAACTGAACTTCTTTCAATTAAGGGGCTTTTTTTCCAATTTTGATAAATATAAAATGTAAAAAAACGTCCTTTGCGGACTTTGAAAAAGAAACTAGACAAAAATGAAACCATCAAATTGAATTATGAAGCTGACTTGTGGGCGAGAAAAAAATAGATTTATTTTGCAGGTTCTACGAGGACAACGAACAGCTGTTCAGTTGGCCCACAAACAATTCACCTGTCCCAATTTATTAATAGTCTGCTCTTTTGCTGCTCGTGAAAATCATTCTATAAGACCTTTTTTTCTTCCTTCGTAAATAACTGTCATTAGAGCCGCTGCAAATCGAAATTTGCAGAGGGTTTCATTTAAAAATTATTTTTCGACCTTATTAAAATAAAAAAGAGCTTTTACATTTCGCCTCGTGACCCTACCTCATTTCAAAATTACAAAAACAATTTTTCACAGAAAATTTCAGCTTGAATACATGTCTTTTGAGACTTATAGTAACCAAATTACGATACACCAGAACAAACGTGAAAAGTCGGTTTGAAAATCCCTTTTTTCAACAGTGCCCAAAAATTAGTTGTTTTCCAATATCTTGAAATTTTCTGATTTCAATAACTTATCACTTCATTTGTGTTCAACTTCTTCGAAGCAATTTTGTTCTCTTCACACAAATAATAAGATGCCAATAAGTGCTACAACTGAATACTTCTGCGCAAAAACAGTATTTTTTGAAAACTTTGGATGACGCAACCAAATATTAGGCTCAAAGAATGCCGGAAAATTCTGGTAAACCTAAGAAAAGCGCGAATTTTAAATGAAGACGTTTCAAAATCACTGATAAACTCAAACTTTGATGGAACATGGCATCTTTTTTTTGGACATTCTTCAAAAATGAGCTTTAGAATCGAAAATCAGCTTTTTCAACGTTTTTACCGGAACCATGTTCACTCATAAGCTTGACTGAGCACCAACCCGAAAAAAAATTGGGAAAAAAAGAAGAGGAAAAACGAAAGACGAGGAGGGCGGGTGAAGATCAAATTCCATTGCATTTGCCTCCCCCCTCTTCTTCTACGCCAAACGTAATTCCTTTGCTCTGCATAAATTATTTTCGCCTAGCTCCATCGCTACGTACACCTTTCTCAGATAACTTCCTCCCCGGGTCCAAGACAAAATAATTTTTTTTTCACAAAAAAAAAAGTTTAATTGAACACTAGAAAATATACTGTGATGATCTTCTCGCGATTAAAATGCTTTCGAAAAGTTTGAAAAAAAAATCGCTTCTAGAATGGAAAACTTTCTGATATAAGAAAGTCCGACCATCGTACTAAAAGTCCGAAAAATTGAATGAACTTGAGATCTAATTGAAACAAAAAGACAGATCATTTAACATTACTAAACTATCAGCACGAACCTAAAAAATAAAAAATTTTTCCATTTAGAACGTTTTGTCAAAAATGATCTTGAAACGAACTCACAAAGCAAGAAAATTAGATTCTACGTAAAAATTTGCATCCTGAGAAGTCTACCAAGTATAAATACAACTAATTTTGAAACGGGTAAAACAAGAAAAATGACCAATTTCAGGAGAATTTTCCTCCAGAAATTTCGCTTTAAAACTATTGTGACGATCATATTTTGCAACCTTAAAAAGTAACTGCAAAAAAGAAGACGAAGAAAATGGCGTACCTTGGCGGTCGTGGCGCAACGCTGCCGCCGGACGTTGAAGCTTCTCGAATGTCGTCCAGTCTTGTGCTTCGTCGAGACCAAGGCCCCGTCGACGCTGCAAAACGGTGGAATTAATTTGAACTAAGGGGAAATATGAAAAGCAGCATAAAAAAAACAGAAATATATGAATGTTGCAACACAAAGATGCAGAAGAGCTCGCACAAAATCGGTTGAAAAAATTTCAAAAAGTATGCTTTTTCATTAAGGCGTGAAAGTCGAAAAAAAAACTAAACTTCCTTCAGAACGCTATCAAACGAAAATTAAAAACTTTTCGAATCAACTTGGGCACGACGATTAACAAATTTGGCGATTTAGAAAATGCTCCGTTTCTCCAATAAACACATCATTTGAATTTATTTTAACAATTAAAAAAAAAAAAGAAAAAAAAGGGAAAAAAAATACTTTCAGGCGACGACGCAAAGCTGCAGACCGGCACGTGTTTGCACAACTTGATTACAGTAACTTTCAACATAGCACTTTTCGCTTGTGTAAGCGCTTGCATTGATATGATAAAAATGTGATTGATAGACCATTTTTCGCATTTTAGTTATTTTTGCGATTACTCACTCCGATTTCTGTCACGAGAAGGAGGAGGAGCGTGAAGATCCTCCACTACACTGCTCGCGGCGGACGTCGAACCCGAAGAGCCCACAGAATTCCCATGTCGTCGTGCGGCGGATCTTGAAGACGTTGGGAAAGCTGACGTCATGAAGCTCTGCAGTGACGAGGAGAATGACGTCGAGATGGAAGATGAAATAGACGAAGGCATCTGTAAGATTTCGAGGAGTTATATTTCCGCGTACTTCAAAAATTTTGACCGATTTTCGAAAAAAATATATTAAAAAAACTTAGTAAATGTCTTGGAAGCGGATGAACTCTTCTGGTACGACAAAATCACTTATTTGACAAAGTTTCTCTGTGAATTTTCCAAGCCTCCTCAAGAAGCCTGGGGTACTTGAAAGAATCTTCCTCTTCAGTATTGAATTTCTTCTTTCGAGAAGCGACGAAACACACTTGATACATGAAACTGCCTACCAAGAGTAAACGGATTTCAAGGAGAATCAAAGTTCGACCAAGTGAAGCCAATGAATGAATGAATATGAATAGGTTCTGAGTTTTTTTTTCTTCTTGGGATTGAAAAGGGAAAAAGGCGCGAGAAGCACGTTTCCCCGAGCCTCTCTCGTATAATTGTTGGTTGAGGTTGTTGGTTGGGTCTTGAAGCGAAGATTTTTGACCTCATCACTTTTTTTTTCGAAACGACCTTTTACTGGAAAAATATTTTAAAGGCATAGGGGCAGTAAAAAACGGTGTTTCACTTCAAAGCCGTCCTTTGCAGAGCTTTTCAGTGCGAATCGAACGGTAAACTTGAAAACGTACAGAAGTTCTTAGTTTTGGAGAAAAAATAATTCAAAGTCGGAGAAAGGAAAGCTTGAGTTCCCGCAAAAAGGGCACTTGGCAGTAAAGTTGCTCTATGGACAACAGGCTTCGCCATCTTCCGGATTTTCGCTTTTTTCTTCGTTTTTTTCAATTTTCAATTTTTTCTCTGTTGTCATTAAAGTTCTTTTCGTCACAAAAAACTTTCTATTCATGTATAGTTTACAACTTTAATCGCAAAAATGCGTTTCTGGTGAAAAATGATGATTTCACACAGGTTTCGATTGGGATTGCGATTTTTGTGTTTCCTTTATTATCGATGTGTTTTTTCCGTTTTCTTAATCAATTTTTCAGAGTAGAAACCTTTTATTTGAAGCCGATATTCAGTTGTTTCTCACAAAACGCGAGTCTAATGAGTTGTCCGCAACATCGCGTGCACGGCTACTGTAAACATTTGTCTGCATACCGATCCAAAGCTTTTTTCAAAAATAAAGGCGGGAAAGTAAAATCGCGTTTTTCTTCTAAAGTTGTCACATGTTTAATTTTTTCGAGTACACCATTCGATTCGCAAAGAAAAACTATATAAGATATAGTCGATGTGCCACGACTTGAAATTTCATGGAACGACACTCCGTTGGGTGGCCGTGGCCGTGAAAGCGCCTTGCCTTTACGAATTTCGGTCGCGCTTTCCATTTTTTTGTTTTATTCGAAATTTTCATTATTTTAATTATGTTTTTAATAGTTTTTCTTCGCGCCAAAATCATAATTATCTTTTTCTAGAGGATAGACTGTTTCATTGATAAAAAAATAAAGTAGAGTAATTTTTCGAATTTTAAGCGAAAAAAATGCGTTTATAATATTTGAAAGTTTTTTTCATGAGATGGTCTTTGGTTTTTGTTCAATATATTCCGTTATTTTACCTTCATTGAGCCTTTATCGACATTTCTTTTTTCATTTCAAATCATGTAAAAAAAATATCCCAATCAGAAATAAAATACGAATGATTTTAAAAAAATTGAATGTTTCTACATTGACGAATTTTTATTTAAAAAAAAAACAGATGCATAAGTTCAAAGGAAAAATTATTAGTTTTCTGGACATTTCGTTCAGCACATCGTTTCCACTATTCCATGTGCCCACTGTTCACGTCCCATTTCTGACGCATAGTTCAGCAATACGATTTATCTAAAGCTCCATTTAAAAAAAGGAACGAAAAACCTTTCTTCAAATTATGGTGCATGTGCTCATGGAAGTACACATCTTCATTTTATAAGGCGCTCACTTTCTGAAAAAAACAATTAACGACTGCAAACAGAAAAACGATGAAAAACATTAAAAACATGGCTTTAAAAAAACACAGAAACTATTGTAGAATATTGTGGCGTTTCACCCGCAAATCCTTTTTGGTAAGTCTTTGAAAAACTTTTTTTGAGAAACGAGAAAAAAACAATATCAAAGCGATTGAAGAATACATGAAGTTTTTTTCAAACTTTTTTTAATCGCTTTTTTTCGAGAAACATCTTGAAATTTACTGTGTTCTTTCTTTTTACATTTGTACAACGCAATCCTTTTCAACGATAATATTACATTTTTAAAGAAATAAAACAATAAAAAAACGATCGAAATTAGAATGAAAAACCAAAAAAATTAGCGTGGCCGAAGTTGGCAAATTCGCCAGATGCGCGCTACCGCACAAAAATCGAAACAGCGGAGTGTCGTTCCATGAAATTTCAACTTGTGGCACATCGACTATACTGCTTTTACCTGAAACCCCATTTTTTACTGCCCCTATGCCTTTAAAATTGAACTTCAAGATTTGAAAAATTCGCAAAATGTTCGTCAACCTTGAGGGTTTTCTCATAGTTTCCTCAAAGTTTTTGAGTATTTCAGCGAAAACAGGATGTTTTTCAATTATAATGGTTCATTGGGTTCTGGTCTCCCAGAAAAAGAGGCGGAGCCAACCAATCGTAAAAGGAGTTCTCCATAGCGTGCTTGGGTATGTATGAACTTACTAAAATTTAGAGAATGATTCTTCAAAGTTATAGTTTCTTGCCAGTCTACCTGGAAAGAGATTTACTGTCTTCTGTAGTATGTTTAAAAACCTTCCTTTTTCGTAACACATTCAAATTTTTCTGAAGAAGTACCTAGTAATCCAAAAAACGCCTAGACATGTTCAAGTACAACGCAAGAATGAATGGGGTGACGAAAAAGTAGGAAGCCGGAAATGAGGCGAAAATCCAGCCCAAAAGGAGCTTTCCGTCGTCGTCGTCGGCCGCGAAATGAGTTGAAAAACGGCTTTTTGTCCTTTTCTCAAGCGCCTTCCAAAACACAAAAGACAAATGCTAAACTCGTTTTTTTCAAGAGTTTTACGTTCCAAAATTCCGAATTGAGGAAAAATTTTAAAAAAAAAACTTTTTGCCAAAATCTCACACTTTCCAGAAATAGCTTTACCTTATTTAATAGTTAATCAACATTCAGTTTGAAAAAGTGCTTGAAAAACTGAGAAAAAATTTTAAACTTGAAAATTAAAAAAAAAACTTGTTGCATATTTCTCAGTATTAAAGTTATGCGAAGTGGAACGACAGAATTTTTTTTTTCAAGTTACGATTTTTCAACTTGAAACAGAAAACTAAACAAAAAAAGGAAACGAAAATACAAATTGATGAATGTTAATAGAAAAAATATAAAAAAACACGAGAAGCCGGTGATGAAAAAAAGCAGAATATTCAATGATTTTTGGTCGATTTTTTTCTTCTTCTTCTCATTCCTCAATTTATTTCTGATGCCACGCAATTATATTTTTTTCTCGCTGTCAAAAAAATAACAAGCTTTTTGCTTCAAATGAATTGAAATGAGAAAAAAATGAATTTTTCCGACCAGTCAATTAAAATTTTCTTAATTGAAGGACGAACTTTATTTTCACAGAACTTTCCCGCAAAAAGTAGAGTAACTAAAATGAAATATGGCGTTTGAAAGAAAAAAAGTTGAGCTTTTCGTCAGATAAACGCAAGATTTAGGAGGAATAAGCGGATTTCTGGCCAAAAAAATTGATTCAGAACGCCTTTTTCATTATTCTAATAGTACAGAAAGCATGGTTTCAGAATAAGATGTTCAATTTCTTTTTCAATAAGAGATTTATGAAACATCAAAAAGTATATGCAACAGGTACCAGTAACAACAGGGCAAAAAAGCAATTTTCCGATTTTCGAGATCAATCCCATATCTTCAGTTTTCGTTAAATCGCAAACCGCTACTCCCTGACGTCATCCCTATGACATCATTCGTAACACAAGAAATAAGCGTAATCGAAATATTTGGCTATATATTCATTTTATTCACGTGAACATGATTCAGCAGATTATTATTATCTCATTTCATCACGTCGACTGGTCAGTCTCATTGCCGCTCTCTCATGGGATAATATTCCGACGCCCGTCAGCCCCGGACAAGCTGGGCGCCGTACTGTTCCGACATGGTGAAGCAGTTTATTAGCTGGTACTACCAACGGGCCAACATTATTTCCTGCTAGTTGTCACGCCGGGACTTATTGGACAACTATTGTGGACCGTAACTCGCGCCGACGACTAACTCTTCGATTATACCATGATTCAGCAGAGATTTTCTTCATCTTACTCTGAAGACTGAATAAATTGATATGAATTGAAATTTAAATTGAAAAAATTGAAGAATGGGAAGAGCCTGAATTGCGCCTTTGCATTAAAACTGCGCCTACAGGTTCATGCCTTACTTAAGAAAATAGGCTTAGTTTTAAGGCTTCACACGGAGGCGGAGCGCGCATAGCGCGAAGCCGACTGTGGCTCGCTTCGAAAAAACTGAGCCACAGTGAAAAATTCGTCAAATAAATGAATACTTGACATAAAATGCATTTAGTTTCAAAACGTGGACACAATAACACTATCAGGTAGCTCTAAAAAATTTGCAAACTTGATACGCGTAGCGGAAAAATCTGTGAAATGTATTTCCCAAAAAAAAAAAGAAAAATTTTAAAGGAACATTCTATGCGTAAGCGTGGGCCTCGACGCCTCGGATTATTCCAAACCTTTAAAAGGTTTCTAAAAAAAGTAAGAAAATAGAAGAATTAAAAAAAGTTTTCCGATCAAAAGGGGATTTTCAAGTGTGATATCTTTCTGTTTCTCATGTGACCGGAAAAGTTTTCACGTCGAATCTAATTTTTATAAATTGGAACGTAAAAAATGAATAAAATGATATGGCTGCGTGTGCGAATTTTGCAAATGAAGATGATGTCATAGGGATGACGTAAGGGAGTAGCGGTTTGCGATTTAACGCGAAGTCATATCTTCTCGACAGGTCTTCCAAAATATTTGGGAATTTTCGTTTTGAAAAAAAACCTTCCATTAAAAATGGGCATCAAATGAAAGAAAATTGAGTTCTTCAATATCTCACTTTAAAAACAACAATAACCCGAAAAATAGGCAGAAGTGAGTCAGATTTTAATTGCTGAATAAAACTCAATTCACAGCTTGTTTTTCTCAAAAAAAGTTGTTCGCCTTAAGATCCCCAAAACGGTTTTTTTCAAGTTTGTGACAAGCTAACATAGTGTTAAACAAAATGGAGTCGAGTTCAAAGCTTTGAGGAAAATTCGACTGGGTGAAGACATCAAAAATGCAAAATGCCTTTTCCGCTGACCCGGTCTTTTTTTTTGCTCACGTTGACTTTTTTTTTTTGACTTCGATGTATTTTCTATTGAAAAACAAGCCTAGTTTGAAGGGAATCATTCCGGGAAACTTTCGAAAGCCTTGAAAAAAGGTTTTTTTCCAAATGCTCCGAGACACTGACTCTAAAAACTGAGGCCTAAATTTTTTGAGAAAAAAACTTTTTCGTAAAAAAAAAGAGTCTGAAGGGAAACTTTGAAGAAAAGTCATGAACTCCTTATAAAGCCATTATTGATAGAGTTTAAGAAAATTTCCAGCTTTCTCAAAAAAAAAATTATGAAATACTTCTTATTAAGTAAGGAAAATGATTTCGAACCCTTTAAGTTCATAAAATCTAAGTTTTTCTTTTCATAAAAAGCTTTATTTTCAAACTTCAAAGCTTCCTAAAAAAAAACATAAAAAAACTCACATTTGCATAGTAGAACTTGTGGAGCTGGTCAATGTGCGACATTTTCAAGAGCCCTTGATTTTTCTTCCCTTTCAAGTTCAGATAAGTTAGCTTAATACCTGAAACAATCAAACTTAATAAGCGTCGAAATAGTCGAAAGAGTGATAAATAGTGGGCGAAATCTGAAATCAAGGCGAATTTCTGCATGGACCCGGCCGATAACAATATCGGCGGCAGTCGCGTGATAACAAACACTTGCTTTTTTTTCAAAACTGCGTTCTTTACTCATTTTGAAACAGAAATATTAATATCCATCATTCGCAGCAACTTGAAAAGGGCTGGTTTCTCTGGGCTCTCTCAAGTTGACATGTTATTTCCTTGTGACTTCGTCAGTGAGGGAAAAGAGGGCGCAGGCAGGTCAGACAGTTCCACTTCGTCGCATTTTTGATAAATCAATGCTTAGAAATGAGTCATTTTTGATGACAAGAAAAAAAAAATGAAATTTAAGCGTGAAATTGTATTTCCAAACAAAATCTTTGGAGCTCTTGAGTGCAAAATGTTGAATAAAGTCTGAAATGGTAAATTTAAAATTCTATTTCCTAACTTCTAATACTAATCTGAACGTTGTTTGGAAAAAAAAAAATGAATCTTTGCTTCCAGGAGAGTTCTAAATCTTCGAAAATCGTAACGTTTCCAATTTACAAACTATGGAACGTTTTTACCACTGGTTGAACTTTTGCTGAAACTGAAATGTACTTTAGGACCCCCTGATTCTAGAACAAATTTCTTGTAATAGATTTCGTTTTCGAGTTAGGACACTTCCAAAACCCGAAATAGCGGTTTTTGGCCTAATTTGCGTATTTTGCGGACTTTGAAGCTCCATAACCCAGAAAAAGATCTATCAGGAGGTCCTAAAGTAAACTTCAGCAAAGTTTCAGCAAAATTTCGGGGTTAAAAACGTTCCCTGTTAAATAAAGATCCGTTTCGAAACTGCAAGAATTATTAGTTTTTCAGGGAAAAAGGCTCAAAAAGACTCATCTCACTAGCTTTTTTCTCATAGATTTTAAAAGGGTCATTTCTCGAAATTCTGGCCAATTTTTAGAAAATTACTGACTACGAAGAAAAGTAACCTCCCTTGTGAGGAAGAAAAATCGGAAAATTCGAAAAGTTCAAGTTTCACTACCTCGAATCTGCGAATAATCAGTGTGTTAAGAATCTATTGATAACACTATCAAGACATCCAACGTGTCAAGATGCAGGTTCATAACTCAATCAAAAAACTTCGAAAAGGGGTAGATTTTGAAGGGAAACGAACATTGATGGCTATTTTTATAGATTTGTGACTCCTCGGACCTCGTAACGCAAACCGGACTCCCCTCGGACGTTTCTGGGCAAGTCTAGGGATCACTTAAGAGTGCGTATGCTACTAAAGTGATCCCTAGAAATGCCTCGACACGACCGATTCGTGTCCGGATTGCGTCACCAAGGTCCGAGTCTGTAATTCAAATAAAAATAAATATTAATTTTTTTTAAAAAACACCCAAATGGCTGGTTTGGCAAAGTATCTCGAAATGCCGCTAAAAAGCTCTGTTGGACAAACTGTAAATTAGAACTGACGAGAAAAACTAGACTTTAACTGTTATTTCTAGCTTTTCCTAGTTTTTCAAGATCAATAAATAAAAATACACTTTATTACATGAAAAAAATGTCTCGACATTAATACTAGAAATTGCTAGGCAAGGTTTAGGGCAAAAAAAGAGAAAGAAATACAAAAAAATATACATAATCTAACAAACTTGAATGCAAAAAAATTAGGGGAAATTATTCAGATTTTCTTGTCGCTGATCTTCTGTGGCGGAATATTGAAGATCGGGACGGTCCAGGTCAATGGCGGGTAGAAGAAGTACGTCGCCAAGGTCAGGATGTTCACGACGAGACCCGCCGCGTTTGCAATCTGAAAGTTGAGAATTGAAACCTTCAAACTTTCGAAAAAAAAAAGAAGGGATAGCTCGATTTAGAAGTTTAAAGTTCCTAGAATATTATTTCAAGGGCATTTTTTTGAAGTGAGATCGATCTTTAAAAAAAGAACACGTCTTACCAAAGTACCATTCATGAAAATCAAGCCGAACATCGTAATTTTAAATGAATCGAAGAATTCGCATTTTGGTTAGCCCTCGTATAACGAAATTTGATTTTTCTCAATTGTACATAAAACACAAACCAGAAGACTTCGAAAACGATTATTCAAACTGCAAACCGCAATAAGGATTGTGCAATATTAGAAATGACTGATCTCGAAATTTCGATGAAATTAATGAAACTTGCAGAAGATTTCCCGAGCAAAAATAATAATTTCGTCAGAAATATTGGAACTCAATTCAAACAAATTAATAGGAAGTCTGACCAATTTCACCCAACTTCAAAAATTATTCGAAAAATCTCAAAAATAAAAATCCAAGAAAGAGAAGGTTGACCTTGTTCTACCGTTAAAAAAGCTCCAAATTCAAGAAGGAAATTGATTTTTTTTTTTCTCTAATGAATTTTCAACTCATCTTCCAGCCTAACAGAAGAAAACTTCCGATAGACTTTCCAATTGAAATTCCTATTCTTCTAACAAATCTCAACTGCAAAACAGGAAAACCATCCTCAAACTCAAGTCGACACTAATTCGATTTGCAAAAAACCTGCTCTCTCAAACAAGATAAAAGTCATCAAACATTGCGAAAATAAACGTACAGCGATGAATTGATTGCCGTGGAGGATTCCGAACAGAAGCCACTGGACGATGAGAGTGAACAAGGCGAATTGGAAACTGGCAGGAATATATTCCGTTGTTCCCATCGAAACGGCTCGTTTCTGAAATTGCACGACTTTTATCGAAATTTATGAGTTATCGATTAGAAGGCTCAAAATGAGACGCGGTTATTGTTTTAACATAATAAAACCCACAATTTCGTAAAGACCGCCAGCGAGACTGGCGATTTGGGCCGCCGCCGCGGCAGTTCCCATCGTATCAGCTTGTTCCGAAGGAGCTGAACAAGAAAATTATTTGATTTACCGAAATATTCAAGAAAATTCGTTGTCAAAAGCTCTGAAAACATATTTAAAGAATATTTTCAGCTGTTGGAAGCTTGCTTAATTTGAAAAATCGGGCATGTTACCTTTTATCAAAATGTGACAACATCTTCTACGGTTAATTTCAGACTCATATCAGGATATTAAATTTTGAAAAAAAAAAAACAGGATAACACGACCTAAAAAAATTTTTTTTCAGGTTGTTGAGAGTGTGATCTTTCAAGTATATATGAACTACGCTCCGAAAAATCCAAATATTGCACCTTTTGAGTAGACATAGCCTTGATCATTCGATTTCTTAACAGTTAAAAAAATTTTAATTTTTCAACTATACAAAAAAAGCATTTTTTTATCAACAAATTTCGAGAAAACATACGTTTTTCTGTTGTTAATACTTCATCTGAGGGTTCAAGACAAAGATAATCCGGATAAAAAATTTTTAATCAGTGAACCTTCTTGTGAATTCGTTTCGAGTCCGAAAAAAGAGCTCCCAACAGTAAAAATTTTTTTTTAAGTTAATCGAAAAGTTCATGAACCAAAAAATCTTTTTAGGAAGGTCTGTAAAATGAGAACCGAGATCATGAACTACATCTACCATTTGACCATAACACTTTTTGAAAAGCCCACCCTGCATATCGACATAGGCAAAAATGGCCTTCACAGTGATCACCAATGCTATCAACTGACCGATGAGGTATTTCTGAAAAAAATCTCCAATATTCAAAAGTCCAGAGAAAAAAACCTGACCCTTTTTGGTTGATAATAGGCGAAAGCCGATATATAAAATGCGAAGAAAACCAGGTTCAAAGAATTAATAATGATGTTGGTTTGGTCGTTAGTCATAAGACCATGTCTCAGCCAGCAGCACTGGCTGAAAAAAATTTGTTTTTTTCAAATATTTGAACCCGTTAATTTCATTTATTTCTATAATCAATTCTTCCCGACTTGAAAAATATCTGCTAAAAAAATGCCTCCTACTTCACCGTTGCTAATCAATCTGTCTCGTCTTTCAAGTCGAAAAAGGATTGACTATACTTATAAGATTCTTTATGCAGATGAATTGGGAAAGATTGGAAAAAATCCTTAAAACCAAGTTTCCTCATTTTTTTTTTCTCTTCTTGAACATATTTTCCATTTTTTCAAACTCTACTTCGCTGAATTATATCTGCCCCTTTGTCGAATGAAAATTTGTCTGGAAAAAAAACCAACATGAGAACTGGAAGAACAAAATTGACCGAACTGAAGCCGTCAGCCGTCCCTCGCTTTTTCCATTCCCAAACCATCATACTAAAAATCTGATTCCATCAAAGCTGATTGGTTCTAACTTCGACTTACAATGGTAGAAATGTGAAGCAAATTGAGAAAAGGCCAAGCCAAACTGTGAAGATTGACAGCAGCATGACTGAACTGAAATTTCTGAACTGAAATTTCAAATATTTTATTTTTTTATTTTTTTTGAAAAAAAGTAGGAGAAACGACCTTCAAAGACAGGAAAAACGCAGAAAAAATTGTTCTATACATACACCTCAAATAAATTTCGGGCAAATGAAACACAAATTTTAAAAATTTCATCAAAACTTATAAAAGGAAATTAAAGACGGTACTTCTAAGGAGATTCTAATTGAAGTATAAAGTGAGAACTTCAGTGAAGCGACCGAAACTTGCCAAAGAACACGTATTTGAACAGGACCGTCTTATCAAAATGATGGCGATCTTTCCTTGTCAGCGTTGTGATGGGAGTAATTCGAAAACGAAGTGACGAGAAGAGAAATTAGTTTCTTTTCCTTTCTACTTGCGAAACGGTACACAAACTACAAGCACCTTAACAAAATGAAGAGGCAAAACACAATATTGATTCCATTAAGTAGAGAAAAGTACATTTTTTGAGACGATTTTGAACACTTAGACCGACAATCTTCTACGAAAAACCCGTGAAACTCATTCAAAAAATTTTTTTCATCTTAGTAACGACTTTTAAAAAATCGAAACAGCAGGCGGCCTCGATAAAAACATCTATCATTTAAAAATTTGCTCATTCTTTATAATCTTTCGATTATATCTTTCAGAAGAAAATTCACAGCGACGAGTTGGAAAGGACAGCAAAGTGACAGCCTAGTTGAGAGCAGCAGTAACTACCAGATAGAAGTGTTCTGAAGAACTCGCAGGGCAGCTTGAAACACGAAAAATAAGAAAAAAAAGGTAACAAATAATGTTTCTTTTCAGAGGACCGCGTAAACAAAAACAAAAACGCTGAATGCGCTAAGCGACATCGATTGGCGCATTACTTGTTTGCCAAGGGCACATTTCTTGTTTTTACTTGAAATGATCCATTTTTTGTTGATGTTTGAAGCTTCTACTTCTTCAAAAAAAAAGAAAAATAATAAAATTGAACCTAGTAAATGCGGGATCACTATAAGATAGCTTTCCTTTGTGAAATGTAAACAAAATCGGCTGCCGCCTTGACACTATTTGCGCCTCGAAACTATTGACTGTGTGCATGTCAAATTAATCGATTTCCTTTGCTATTGATGCACTTTTGTATTTATGAGCTTGCTAGGGTGTTCATAGGAGCATTGATACATTTTATTAGATTTTTTTTTAACAAAAACACGTTTATTGGTTTTGTTTTTGGGTCAATCGCTTTTCAAAAAAAAAAACCCAAATTTTCTCTGTTAGAGGTGAAAAAAAACAGGACCAATTATTTTATGCGTATACGTTTACACGTTCTGGGGGAAGATAAAGCTTGGCAATATCGTTGGCTCTCGAGAAAATGGTTGGGGTTAAAATTTTAACGCCGGCAGCAGTATGCGAAGTAGTCGCCTTGGTAGCAGGTAGAACCGGTTGGGCAGAAATTTGCGTCGCAAGTTTTTCCATGAAGAATTTCCTAAAAAAAATTGTTCAATGAAGTTTTTTTCTCAAGATAGAAAAAACCGGATATATCTCATTGAAAAATGTAGAAAAAACTTCGAAAAATAATTAAATGTATTTTCCGAAAACTGACCACTGCCATCAAATTAAGCGACATGTTTTTTTAGAACGCTGAAATTATCCGAAATGATTTTTTTTAGTGGTATGATATACATGTAGAAATAGAAACTGAATGAAGAGAATTTCTAAATTTTTTTTGATCCTCATGTTGAAAAAAAGACCTTTTCTTTCACATTTTGGAAGTCCAATTCGAGAGACTATGATATTTGTAACCTTATCGTGCATTTCGCATTTTTCTTTCCATCTTTAATCCCTCTTTTCTTTCAACTTAATACTCCATTTTTTTCTACAATTTTTCTTTTTACAAAATTCTTACATCAAACGATCCAGTGTTGACTTTGACCAAAGTCTTGTTGAGCCCACAGTCTGGCGTATAATTGTTATTGACTTTATCTGAAAAAAAGGTCATATGATTTTTTTTTTAAATATTTTTTTTTACCTCGGATCCGCTGGTCGCAGCAAATTCCCACAACGAAACCCATCGCACAGTAGGAATTCTGGGCCGTGCATTTGTTCTGAAATGATTTCGTTTGTGCGATACTCTACAATTTTAGATTGAAAAAACCATTTCATTGCAGTTAGTCGAGCCATCGGCACGGGGCAGCGGCTTCGAATTGGCCGGACAACGGTTGAAGTCCACTGAAAAAAAGAAACTAGATAATCTTTTTATTCAAAAAAAAAAAGGATATTTTCGATTTTTTATATCCTGGTCCTAACAACTATTAGGTTTTTAAGGCTCAAAAAGCTCTGAATAAGACCAAAAAACTCTTCAACTCAATAAATTTCAATCGAAACTTTCTGTTTCAAACTAACTCGGAAGACAACGACGATAGCACTCGGATTTTGAAGCGTAATTGTTTTCGTTTCCTCCGCAGCCACTGAAATTGAAAGCCAAGCAGGTCAACGTCTCCGGATCCATGTGGTACTGAATTTCAAAATTGAATGAAATAACAAGAGTAAACCTGAAATTTGGTTCGAAAGAAAAAAAAAATCAGTATCTTAAAATCGTACTGAAAAAAAGGGACTTGAAAACAACTATTTTTCTATTTTTCCATCAGAAAAGGTCCTGATAGTGGTTTTTTTCCCCCCAACTAACCCGGATTTCCGGCTTTGATGTGCAGGGACGGATACCGTAGTGAACTGGACGACTGCATTCTTTACGAAGTACAAACTCTGAATTATTCCAATTTTTTTCATAAAAATTCCTGAAAAAAATCAAACCTTCTCTGCCGGCGAATACAAATGATATCACAAAAAGAAAGAGTAGCAAGAGCATCGCTGAAAAAAAATTCTCAAGTTAAAAATTAAAATGAACTTAAAACATAATAAATAAAGAGACGAAGGATAGTTTTCCACGCTTAAGACATTTTTTAGAACAGAAAATCGGGAACAATGGATAGCAAAAGTCATTTGACCCTTTTAACTGCGTTCTTGTGCGGAAAAGTCGAATCAATCGAAGAGAAACGCCGGGAGAAACTGATGTGTGAAAATTTCAAGGTCGTTTTGACGTGGAAGAATATCAATAAAAATGAGGAAACAGGCAATGAAAATATGGTTTTGATGGTAGGAAACAGTCGAAGAAATCAACTTTCTAAGAAAAAAAAAGTAGAAGCGTGACCACACACGGAAGAGAACGACAGAAATGGGCGTCGGGGGTCAACATTGACCCGACTGTGACCGTCTGCGTCTCTTCTACGAATTTCTTCGTCTCGCTGATTTCCGGGTCGGATAAGCAATCAAACTTGAGTGTATTTCAACATTAAAATGGATTCTGATCGGTAATTTTATAAGAGGTCTTCAAAAATAAGAAATTTTGAAGTAACAAGATTAAAAATGGCGAAAATGGCTGAAAGAACTCAAAAATCGTCTTCTAATTGAGTCAATTATGCTCCGTGGATAATTCTCAAAATAGACTGTAAAAAGAGCTATTTGATACAATGAATCAAGATGCTGCAAGCCACCTTCCGCACAAAACTCTATTTATTTTTCAAAAAGGACGTTTCAAAGCAAAAAAAAATAACACCTTTGTGCTCAATAAAAAGCGTTCACGCGGAAGCGTGGAGCCCATCTTTCTTGAAAACATCTTGTTTGGCAAGTTGGAACTTTCAGGACGTTCATTAAGTAGTTCAGAGAGTGTCTGCACCAAACTTTAGAAAAATCCGAAATAACTTATCTTCGTTATAGTTTTACCTGTCAGCACGTATTATTCTAAAAAAATAAGACAATTGAAATTCTCAAGGTATCTTCAACTCCTAGCTCATCACAAAATTGGGCAATTGAAAAAATGTCAGAAGCGGTGGCAATTTATACCCGTTATCTAGAACAACCTCAAGTGAAGGTTCAGAAAAATTATTCAGGATCGAAAACTTCGAGTCTTTGACAAAGGGCTTTTCTACTTTCTTGATTTCTGTTTTCCAAGCCAGTTTTTTTCACATAAATTTCGATTTTAAACGCTCAAAAACCACTTATGATTAACAACCTGCGAAATAAAACAAAGAAATGAGAAGAGAAAAAAAATACAAAATAACGGTGGCAAGAAAAAAGAGAATAATAGAGGGATCCACGCCCTGTTGTCGTCACCATCGATATAAAACACGCTTTTTTCGTTGATGAATATCAGCTGGCCAAAGAATTCTCCTCCAGTGATTGAGATTGACAACAGCACAAGCGAAAAGGATTTTGAGTCAGCTGTTCTTCAATTGATTGGCTTGAAACATACTTGAAACAGTTATTACAAAAAAAAAAACATGAAGCTGGTCTCTGCAAAAAATCCCAGTTGAAATTTTAAACTAGGAAATGCAACAAACTATACCAAAAAAACTGCTTTGGGGCTCTTGAAAATCAAAGAACAAAAAAATAACAAAAAAATATTACAAATACGAAAAATATTTAAAAATAGATATTTTTTTAATCTAAAATTTGATTTTCACTTGACAGTTTTTGTACATCATGAGACGCATGTCAATAGCACTATTCAGTTTCCATCAAAAGATCTATTTGTTTAATGCTTGGTATTTACAGAGAGCTCACAGATGAAGCAGTGAAATTGAGATGAAAATAATCATCTATATGGTTGAAAGGGAGATATTTTTGAAATAAAAGAAATCAAAGTTTAAACGGCGAAGAAGTATTGAAAAAAGTTGAAATAAATTTCTATATCCCCGCGAAAAGCTCGATTTTAAATAATTGCCTGGGGCGACTTTTCCTATTAAAAATTTTTAGTTTCCGCAGTTTTTCTTTGTAAAAATTTTTCTATTTCTTTATTTTTCGTTATAGACGATTCACGGCTAGCTTGGGACGCAAAAAGGCGTGGCCTGTCTGCACTCTCCACTAACCAGGACACTGTCTCGTCTTTTTCCGTGGCAGGACCCTTTTCTAGATGGCTCAAGCCAGCCGTGAACCAGCTATATTTCTTTGCATGAAAAAATATTTTCAAGTGAAAAGGCGAAATTCTAAAAGATAACCCATTTCTTTCCGAGAAAAATCACTTTTTTTGAGTAAAGGTGGGTCTTTTTTTATTATTTTTCGTATTATTTTTTTCGCATCAGTGATGTTCATCAAATTAGGAACCAAAGAAAAAAATGTTCGTTCCGTTTATTCTTCTTCCGATTGTTTTCATTACTTCCTTTCCAATTTATTAAAACCAAATAGAAAGCTAGCGATATGCAAGCGTTGTCATTTGATGTCGGACACCCGTAAAATTGACTAAAATAATTGACAAAATGGCAATTTGAAAAATTTCAAGGTTGACGTTCTGTGTACGGTGGCGGTGCAAGGACGCTGAGCGGAGGTGCTGAAAACGTTCATTTTCTGATTATTTATTTTAAAACAAATAAAAGTCGACCATTTAAACGGTTTTCTTTTCATCCATATAAATGAAATGCATTTCCCTATCCTTTACTATGAGTAGCTTCTAATTAAATGATTTCGTATAGGTTTTGAGTCAGTTATACATAGTTTTAGACCCAAGTTAGCAATATCAAATTTCTTGATGTGTTTTGTTTTTCAAAAATAGTTATGAGAAATTCAGGGGTACCTTTAATCGAAGCTTCAACGTCTTCCCGACAATTGTGAAGTCGGCACTGTCTGCCACAGTCCAATGCGACAATAATGGCCAACGCCAACATGATCATCACCAACAGGACGGCCAGCATCAACAGTTGAGTCTCGCTTTTTGTCCAGGTATCTTTAACAAAAATTTTTGAAAAATTCAGAACTATTAGTAATGGGAATATACTAAAACATTGATTTAAGTTTTAGTAATTTTTTTGAGTAATTTTTTTGATTAATTACTCTCTACAAACATAACCCACTTTAATAGAAATTGAAGAAACTTTAGGCTTCTCAAAAATATTCGAAAACTGATTTCAAATTGTAATACCGCTTGGTTTATAAGTGAATGGTTTCAGTTTTTAAGAATGGGAAAATTATGATGTCTGAAAGGTATAATACTTGGATACGCCTCAAAACTCTTTATATGTACATTGGAAGAGAACAAAAAAAAATGCTCACCGTATCCGGCGCCGATCTGATTGAGATCGAATGGGTCGGAAAGATTTTGATAGCGAACATGGAGCTCGGGAACTTGGGCCGAGACGTCGATCACATTTTGCCACGACTCGAAAACGGTCATTTTCTCCTCTGCAATACCAAGTATTCTTTGTTTCGGCGCGCACGATTCAAGGTTGATATCCGTTGACAGAGAAATGAAAATTCAGTGACATGTTCTGATCAGCTGAGGTCATCATTGAGAGAAGATAAGTCTTCTTGAAAGAGTGAACGCCTTTTCGTCGAAACTTTTTTTTTTGAAGTTTTAGTTGATTGAAGAGTGTTTCAAGTTTTGATTGAAGATGTCTACGCGAATAGCGAATATAGACATCTAGAGAGCTTCTTTTTGAAATAACAAGAATCAGAAATTTTTTCAAAACGAAAAATCAGTTAAAATAGAGGTTCTAGGTGATTCAGCCAATTGTTAGCTTGTTAAGAAAATTCCAATCAAAAAGAAGAGTCTTGACGCGCTTTTGAAGGTCCTTGAAAAAGAATAGCGTTAATTTTAAATAATTCATTTTTGTACTCATTTCTTGACACGGGATATAAAGACGCAGAATTTTTTCAAGCCCAAAAATAACATTGAAAAGGTTCCTCGCCTTGAGACCTGTATCAGAAACAAATCTCGTTATTAGTTGTAGTCATGTGGTTTCATTTAGTTTGAAGTCTGACTCAGAAAGCGAAAAATAGAAAAAAAAAGGAAGAATGGAAAAAAGCCGTCACGCTATAGGGAAATTGACCTTCGTCGGAAGCAACAAAGGAATCTTTAGTGGGCGTCTTGACCATTACACTTTTTTTCGATAACTACTACGTAGGCTTCGTGCAGTGAAAAAATGAAAAAAAATTTCAACCAGAAGGTCATTGGCTAAAGTTTAAAATAAGGGGTGCTTTTGGGTTTTTGAAAGAGTAGATAAATAGTTGGAAACAATGAGAAGGTCTATAGTAGTCTGAGTACTTTTTTTGAACAAAATTTAAAATTTAAATTCAATTTTGGTTTCAGTACTGGGTTTTTGGTTCAATTTTTTTACGGAAGCATTAAATCAAAGGCTTTTTTTATGTATTCAACTATTATTTGAGACTAGAGATATGGTTTAATCGCTGTAGTTTGATCCATTCTTCAACCAGCGCTGAATTTTTGAAGAACATGAGCACTGGAGCGATTAAAATAAGAGATTTTACAAAAACCTGAGAAGATAACGGTGAATGAAGTTCGAAACTACATGTAGTTAGCAAAACCTAAGTGGAAAATTTTTTTGGAGCTGCTCTACCACTTTAGAGCAACTAGAAACGAGTATAGAGAAATTTTCACCTCAAGTTTTTTTTCGGATTTTCAAGCATGTTCCACTCAGGAAACAGCTCTGGAAACAGGAAACGTGTATGGCTAACTGGGTTTCCTGAAGTAAAGGGAGGAAAAACCGGAAATTTTCCCATTTTTTTGAGGAGTAATGCCATAACTGCAAGGCTGTATTGAGAAATATTACGGAGAAGTGCATATGAATTATTTATATTCAGTTTAGCGCTGTGAAAAGTGTTCGAGTCGAGAATAGTTTGAGAAAAATTTAATAACTTTGACTAAATCAGAAGTACTATTTATATTTTTTCTTCTGCATGCAAACAGTTTGACTTTTTTTGTTGCTAGAAGCTGTAACTTTTTTCATTGGCCATGTAGAACCATTATCCGGAACCTCTCAGAAAGATTATGAGAAAAGTTAGACTCGATAAATGAAAAGAACAAATTAATTCATATAACTATCGCTGGCCGAAAATTAAGTAGAGGTTCTGAAATTCTCGTTTTGCAAAACTTTCTGAGTTTCGAGAAAATACATTTGAAAGTAGAAAACTCTGAGTTTTTTTTGAAACTAGCAATTTGAAGAGACTGTGGTGTTCAGGATCATCATTGGTACATCAAATAGTGTAGTAGCCATTCTTCAAAAAATTTCGAATCTTGAAAACAACTTTGTTCTTAATGAGTAGTTATAACTATCACAGACTTTCTTGAGCTTTGCTATTGTTCAAAAGTCTGTTGACCGCCTTGCAATCGAACTTTTGAAGTATGCAAAGAATGCAAAAAGTCCAGTCAGTGGCACCCAACCAAAAAAAAAACAGTAAAAAACAGAAGTAAAAAAGTGGACCATCCTAGTTGAGGGGCATAAAGCAATAAAGAAGCCCTCGAGAAGGCGTCCGACTGGCAAAAACAATATGTGAGGGAGAGAGAGAGGCGGGGAGACAATGGGGACAAAATCGGGAAAGAAAAAAAAAAATGGAAAGAGGAACCGCCACCGTACACCTGACGGTGATAAGCCTTGTTTTGGCAAACGCACTTCTTTCGGCTCTTTTTTAGAGGGCCGCGTGCTCTTTTTTTGAGAAGAGCACCTCATTTCGAAGGAGTGAATTTTTAAAAATTATCAAAAAAAAAAAAACAGCAGCGGTGCAGATTATACGGCGAACTCCCAGCTTCTAATCTAAGTCTCATATTTTTCAAGACATTTTGCAAAAAGTTTCGGATTCGTTGGCAAATTTTTATTTCATTCTATTGAAGTCACAACTTCTTATTTACTGTCAAATACAAAGAAATCAGGGAGGAGTTTATTTTTGTCAGAGCACATTTGCTGGAAAATACTAGCCATATTCGCACTTTTTCTGAAGTTTTATCCACTTGAAACGTGAACAAATTTTTTAAAAGATTGAGCAAAAGAAAAAGAAAAACTAGATGAAGTTATTGAAAGGATAATTTTTAGAAAAACTGAAACTTAGTTCTTTTTTTTTCCTTTTGTAAGCTCTCTCTCTCATTTTTCGGAATCTTCAGAGGAATTCTTTTTTATTTCATTCTTTTTTGAAATTCAAAATCTGACTTTCAATTTACAGCGGTAGAAAGGTATCAAAAGTTTATCCACTCCACGTTTTTATCCTTCATATTCATTGAGGAGTGTGATGAGGAATAGATAAGAGCAGCCAGGCAGCGGCTTCCGTGGCGCAATAGGCAGCGCGTTCGGCTGTTAACCGAAAGGTTGGTGGTTCGAGCCCACCCGGGAGCGAGATTTTTTTGTCGCTTCCGAAATTTCATCGAATATAGTCAATGTTTCCCGACTTGAAAGGTGATATGGGCTGGTTGGCAAGGGCGAGGTGTTGCGTGTGCGACGCGGCGAGCCAAAAATTCAAATGTGGGAGACAATTTGGAAAAATTCGGCCACCGCTTTTTTTATTTCCTTTTTTTCTTTTTTTCTTATTCTGTTTTTTTATAATGTTTTTCGCAAATTATTTGCTTCTGTGAATTTTATTTGAACCAATAATCGTGTTTTTTTCGCACAAACAACAGTTTCTTCAAGTTGATCGTTGCTCATTCATTTGTCGCAAAAATATGAATTTTTTTACTTGTGATTCGGTGCCGTGAAAAATTTTACTGTATTTATTCATTGATGATACTTTTTCAGACAAAGCAAAAATACGATTCAAGAATTTCAAAAAAACTCAGAAGTCGAGGGTTTCACATCAACAAGAAGCGATTTTTCACTAAAGTTCATGGTTTTTTCTCAAATTCATTCATTCTTTTTTCTTTTAATGCAGTGGAAACCTTTAGAAGCACGATTTTTCGGAGTTCTGCGAAGTATTTTATCGAATTATTAACAATCTTGAAAAAAAGGTTTTTCATGGAGTCGGTTCACATTCTGGATTGAAGAACTTCAGGATTTCTGCAGTGATTTTTTTCGAAATGGAGAGAGAAGATAACGAGTCGCGGACGATTACCAAGGTTTGTGAGTTTTTCGCCTTTGTTCTTTTTTTCTGTTTTTTTGGTTTTAACTGTTCTTCCAGTGTATAACTAAGAATCCTTTCAGTTAATACTTACTTTTTTTCCTAAAAAAAGTTCGTAAATATATTTTGTTCCCCACGAAAAATTTTACATTAACGAACATGACATTTTTTTCAAGGTTAATCTTTATGTAATCAATACTACTTTTTCAGGGAATATCATGAAGTCTCTTTTTATACTGTCTACATCAGCATCCTCACAACGTTTTTGCTAACCTGTTATTTTTTTCGCCTTCCAATAAACTTGTTTAAAAAGGTTCTTGAAATTGTTCTAACGAGAATAAATCGACGGAAACGGAGAGTAATTGATGATGAATTAAATCACGGAAACAGCTTTTTGACGCCGCTGAAGTGGACAATGATTAAAGCGAGTGTTAGATGAACAACGAAACTACACGGATAATATGATAAGTCAATAAAAAGTATAACCAAAATATTTCAAATGAAAAATTTCTTCAAACGGCAACCTTTTTTAAAGGATATTGTTAGAAAATAGAAACAGGTCATCACAACGCATTTTTCTAAACCGTAGAAATCAAGAAAAATTATACATACACAGAACGTTTTCTTATTTGTGGAATTCGTTAATGCCGTCTGAATCCAAGAAACCTCGCCTCGACAAAAATCCAGTGTCCAAAGAAGGTATAGAGTTATCTATTCTGTAAAACTTCTTTATATTGATGCCGCTCTATAAAATGCTGAAAAATGACAATGAGAAATTTCAACAAAAATTGAAACAAACCTGTTTGCCATCAACGAAGTGTTTTCTTTCAAACACATAGCTTCTCACTCATTCTTTCTTTTCTCACGACCTGCAATCAAACATAATGGAGAAATTATAAAAATGTTAGAGGTTTGAAATTGAGAAGTTCAGCAAATACGAAAGAAACAAAAACCAGCGATAAGTTTTCCGAAAATGATTCACGGTTCGCAGCACGTTTGAGAAATATTCTATGCAAAACAGACTGAAAAGGTGTTCGCTTACAATATTACATTGAGGAAATATCGAAAACATTATAAAAAAACATAATAAGAAAAAGAAAAAAGGAAATAAAAAAGCGGTGGCCGAACTCTCCAAATTGTCTCCCACATTTGAATTTTGGCTCGCCGCCAACAAGCCGCGTCGCACACGCAACACCTCGCCCTTGCCAACCAGCCCATATCACCTTTCAAGTCGGGAAACATTGACTATATAACGTTAGACTTCTCTTTAAAGAACGAACAAAGAAAGGAAAAAAGAACATTGCGGGATATGGGGCAAGTTGGTTGGTTTGCGTCCTTCGGTTTTCTCGTCTTCTTTTTTCTTTTTCCCCCACCTTCTTCTCCATCTACAAAGTGACCAGTGACGTGCCAGATTTGATGAAGTGCCTGCGGAAGTCATCTTTATCTTGAAATTGTCGCCTCCCAATCAAAACCAAATCGGACGCCAGCAAAGATACAGGTTTCGTTGAACCGACGAGAACCTTTTTGATTCAAACTGATTTTTTTTTCGGTGGTACTGCAGATATTGAGGTATTGAAAGGAAATTTGTTTTAAGGGTTAGTCATGTTATCACTAATAGTTGGTTCGCAATGTTATGATAGGAGCTGTGAGGGTTTCGGAGCTATCTCCACTTCTTGGGTATAATCAGGCAGTTATTTTGTCCTCGAAACGAGTTTTTTTTATGTTTATTGGCGCTCTTTGCACTGATAGTTGATTCATAATAGTCGGATGGTAATTCTAAAGGTTTTGGAGGTTACTTTTATTTAATTCTTTAGAGTTAACTAAAGTTTTCAACGTTTTCGAGCACTTTCAAGAATTTTCGAGATAGTTATAAGGTATGATGCTGTTTCGAACACCTAAGAATGTGTTATAAGAGGGGAAAGAGAATGCTATCGCTGACTTATAGCTGACATCAGTTAAAAATATAATTTTGCTTGGTGAGATCTTGTAATAAGCACCGGTAAATAAATTATTAAAAGAAAAAAAAAATCTAAAATCTCTGATCATTATTTGAAAAAGAGGAAAATTAAAAATAAGCCTTCAAGAAAAAGCAAAAAGACATTCCGTCGAGCCGGATTCGAACCAGCGACCTAAGGATACCCACTGCTCTACAGTCCTCCGCTCTACCAACTGAGCTATCGACGGCCTGGAGGCACGCAGCTGCGAGGGACTCCAAGTCATGAGGGTAGTGATAACGAGACCAGTGGAATCATTCGAGTTTTTCCACAATAGTTCAAAATTGGCGAATAGATGTGGTTTTATGCAGATATTTCATGTTAAAAAAAAACTGAATTTTGGATTTGGAGTTTCTTTCGATTAAAGTTTTTTAGAATTTCTGTAGAAACCCTAAAGTTTTCTGCTTTTTTCAAAACTGAAAAAATTTTTTTACTTCAAGGGCCAAGCTTTGAACTTTGGTCACTAGCTTAAGAAGATGAATTTCCTTTTTTCGAAAAAAAAAACAAAGCGATTGGGTTAATAATCCGACTGTTGCGCTCCCCTCAAACCAATCAAAATCGACACTTCAGCCTTTGCGTTTTATCTTTTTCTCGTTCTTTGTTATATGTGAAGTTTTTTTTATAATTTCTCACTTTTTCGAACCTTCATGACGTCAGAGTGATATAAAGGAAGATGTTTTTGAAATGGTTACTTCTCACTGGGGTTCTCATTTCGCCATGTTTTGGAGGCAATTTGGGAGAGGTTTGGCTTATTTTTTTGTGGGAAACTTCAATCAATCGGAAATGTTATTTTGCTCATAAAGAGTTAGAGAGGTCAATCAATACCTTCAACACTTCTTACAAGTAGGGGGATGGATTGATCTTTGCAAAATTAATGAGGAATCGAGGGAGTAAGGTCTGGCTAAGCTTTTAAAAAAATGAATTCAAGTTTCTATCAAACTTAGCTTATATTGAAATAAAATGCTCGAATATATTCAAGACAATACACGAGTGGTGGCATGGGGGCAGCAAAACCACGACAAATCGACCTCCTGTAGCCACGACTACCACGGCAACTACAACTGCATCGATAACAGAAACTCTAGCGCCAGTCGATATTAAATATCCGATTTCACAAGAGACGAGGGTGAAATTGAGACAGGTTAGAGTTCATTTATCATTTAGGGGTTTTACGTTTTTATTGGCTTTTTTGAACTTTTAACAGTAAGACTTCCAGGTATAGTTTAGTTTCCTTTTTCATATTCCAGAGCCATTTGGACTCTGTTGAAAAATTTCCAAGAACAACTCCGTTTATTATCCATTTTCAAATTTAATGACACTTGTTTAGGCGATGCGTGGCGTCACGCCGGAACAGCGCAAAAAACGGCTCAGTTCTCTCGGTAAAAAAGTGAAAATCCCAAGACTTAACAAAACGAGATCGCAGGCCGTTCAAAGTGTTGGTTTTATTGACTTTTTCCAAAGTTCTGGTCTACCTACTCTTTTTCTCGATCGTAGAGATAAAAAAATATTTTTTTCTTTTTTTGATTTTTGGGATAATTAATATTAAATCCGGCTAGAAAAAGAGTTTTTTTGAAGAGTGAAAAAGCAGTAAAAAAATATTCAAAAACATTAGCCTCGACAAAAAATTCCTTCAGACTATTCCAAAAGTCAATCTGACACCGGTGATCGAACCAGACCTTTTCGAAGTGAACAGACGGGCTGGCCTTCATGAATACCTTTTCCAAGGCGATATGAACCTTGAAGAGTAGGTTTTTTTTGAAGATATGAGACATCAAGTTGATTTCCAGATCTCAACTCGACAGTTTTGAAGAATCACTTGGGAATGATCCGTCGGGAAGAAAGAAACGTCAGATTTTAAACGAGGCGAACCTTTGGACGGATAATACTGTCTACTTTTATTTTGACACGGACGTCAGTACGTCTTTGAAAGGAATTTTCAGGTTGTAAGTTCAAAAAGTTGAGGTTCGCGAGTCCAAACGTCGGTGGCTGCGGCCCACAAGTACATCTCTGACAGGACCTGTGTCAAGTTCGTTCAGGACGCGACTCAGGCCAACCGGGTCAAGGTGAAGGAAAATTATTCAAAAGCTGACAGCCTCTTGAATTTTTTGGAACACTTTCTCTGGAATTCCGAGAGATGGAAGTGTGTAAAAATTTCCTTTGTTGTCAAAAAAAAAAACTTTTCTGAAAAGCAAAACTAATTTCAGAAATATTAAGGTAATAAACGGCGCTGGGTGCTTATCCAGTGTTGGAATGGTCGGCGGCGAGCAAACTTTGTCTCTCGGGGCAGGCTGTGAACAGGTAAGAGTCACATGGAAATCGATAAATACATTAGAAACTGGTTCTGAGTTTTTTTTTTGTTTTGATCTTGCATATTTATCCGGATTGATCTCAATCTTAGGTCTAGAGCTGTAAAAATGATTTTTTTAATCCAAGTCTCTCTTCTGACTGAAAAGGACCGATTTTCTTTAAACGTTCTTTGATGGCTTTTATCTTACCTCAAACTACGATTAGCTCACGAATTCCAGGTAGGAATCGCAGCCCACGAATTTTCTCATACTCTGGGCGCTTTCCACGCCCAAATGCGATACGATCGCGATTCCTACGTTACTGTTGACCTGACTGACGTCCAACCTGGAACTGAGGTTCAGAAATTTCGAAATAAAGACTTTGATACTCAACTTTGAAGTCTAACTTTGTCAAATACGATTCGTCAACCTCGACAAACGTTGTTCCCTATGAACTAGCCAGCTTCATGCATTATCCGGCAATGTCGTGAGTTTAAGCTGAAAGTTCATTATTTTTCAAAACTGGCTTCTTTGCTAAACTCCTAGAGAAAATTTCGTATATTGTTAACTATAGTTGAAATTTATTTTTTGTATTGAAAACCACTAAATTTCTCTTTTTTCGAAATTGCACGTGTAACAGAGAAAATTATTTTTGAACTGAGTATCCTGACAGCTTTTTTGTCAGGCCTTTTTCAAGCTTCTAGAGTTTTTTTTTGAAATAATAAGCTCCTTTAGGCTAACTTTCTTTTCCTTGAAGTTTCAAAAGTTTAGAAATTTCATGAGGGGTTTTTTTATACAATTTCTTGGCCATTTAATTTTTTTTTCCCGTGTTCTTCAGGCTCTTTGGAACTTTTTGACATATACTCTAGGATCGTGAGAATTTCACAGTCTTTTCTGAGGCTTTTTGACAGGCTTTTATGAGCTGGAAAGAGATTTTAAATATTTTCTCCATTTCTAAAAATTCTAGAGAGTTTCAGGGGATTTCATTCATTTTAAAATTGACGGTAGCATTATAAACTGGGTCAAACGGAGTTCATCAACTTATTTTTCAATAAACGATCTCGTGTCTGATTTTTGAAGCGTCAAGCTGTAATTTTATATAAATTCTCAACCAGAACTAGATGAAAGTGAATAGTACTATTAATTTAGAGATAATTTCAATTTTTTTGGACCATTCTAGGTTTGTCTCATCCGGTGGAAAGCCCTCAATAGTCCCTCTTGACGGATCGATGATCTACACGATGGGAAATCGGGCAATCACTTTCTACGACATGCAAATGGTCAACACCCATTACTCTTGCAAATGTTATTTTCATTCGAAGTTTTCTAATTTTTTGCGACAATTTCAAGGTCCGGAAAATGGTCTAATCTGTGCAAATGGCGGCTATCCGAATCCAAATGATTGCTCAAAATGCAATTGTCCGATCGGCTACGGTGGAGATCTGTGCAATGAAAGGGTAAATGGCTTTGAGTTTGGGGGAAATGCGCCCTATGGCTTAAAATATCAAAATTAGTTTTGGAGCACATCTCACCGGTCCTTCCAATTAAACACGATTTTTTTTCTCCAGCCCAAGACTGGAACTTGTGGAGCCACATTAATGGCGACTGCCAATTGGCAGGAAGTTTCCTACAAATACGGGGATGATTCGAATTCTGGTGCTGCCAGAGACGATTTCGACCTTTGTATTCATTGGATTCAGGTGCTTTTCAGGGATCTCTTCCAATAACTTCTCCATTGTAGGCTCCTTTCGGAAAGCAAATTCAGTTCCAAATCATGTCCAGTTATAATCCTCAGTGCACCTACGGCTGCTTGTTCAATGGAATCGAGCCGAAAATCAATGCGGATCAGAAGATGACCAATACGAAGTATTCTTAGCCTTTTTTTTCGACAAATTCGAAAATTGCTAAATGCGATGGCGCGAAGCGATTCTTCAGGGCAATTACTCTCGAAGCGCGCCCGACAGCAAACTACTTGCGCTCTTCAGAATGTTTTATTCAGCAAATAAATAAGCTCATGATCGGGTACAACTATAAATTTTAAAAAATCAGAGTTTTTTTAACCGCCCAGACTTACTTTTTCAACCATTCTGTTCGGCTGCCTCCACTATTAAAATGACGATTTTGAGTTTTATTTAGTCTTTTTCAGCTTTTTCGGTCCTTTTTTTCCAAATCAAAAATCGGAGATGTTAAAGGTACTGCTGCGACGAGTTCAACAACAAAGTTCTGTCCTCTGAAGTGAATCCGATGCCCGTAGTTGCCTATAATCGATACTATTACACCACTTACACTTGGCAGTACAGATATGGTTGGTTAAAAAGTCGAATAAGTAGATTGAAGGCTTTATTTTAAAAAAACGTTCTGAAATCTTATACTTTTCAGGAGATTATTTAATAATTCAAAAGTTCAATACGTTGATT
This sequence comes from Caenorhabditis auriculariae, assembly GCA_904845305.1. Lineage (NCBI taxonomy): Eukaryota > Metazoa > Nematoda > Chromadorea > Rhabditida > Rhabditidae > Caenorhabditis > Caenorhabditis auriculariae. Next base: position 30,286 of record CAJGYM010000167.1, on the reverse strand, counting down.
TTTGTCGCTATTTTTCTTGAGTAAGAAAAAAATCGTGACTTTTCTAGTTGACGCCGCTAACCCACCGACGATGCCTCCTTCAGCCATCGGCGACACTGTCCCAAAATGCTTCAATTTAGTGTCTGAGTATGTAAAAAAGAGATTTATTTCACACACAATATATGAAATTACTCCAGTTTCACCTGTGATTCTTACAAAGGATCTGCCTGTTACGACGGTAGGGTCACCGACGCCAACAAAGTCCAATGCGCAACGACTTTCGACATTTGTGACAAGAATTGGATGGTCCGAAAGCCTTGCTTTGATTATTATTCCAGGTGAGTTTGAGATTCCTTAGGCTGCAAAGGATGTCTCGGAGCTTCGCGGTCGTAGAGCGGTTTGCTTAAACTGTGGCGTCTTTTAGTTTTTTATGAAAATCGCTCAAGGTCGGGCGCAAATAGAAAAAGAGTACTATAATGAAAACTTCATATAACCCTTCAAAACGCAGCGCTGCCGCGACGCTTTGAGCCATTCTACGTGCGACCGCGACTTGGAACAGTCTTACTTTTTCGCGCTCTCTTTTCCCTCACCGGCTTTTTCATTAAAATAGAGAAAATGTTTGTTTCAAAAACGGAGACGCAGAGAAATCAGACTGTTTCAATCCGTCAAATAGGTTTTTTTTTTTCAGCTGTTTACAATATTCGATACAAGGACGTTGCAAATCGGACCTTCCACTGGTCTCAGAATACAACTGTCCAGTCACTTGTGGTTATTGTACTAAGCCCAACAAATAAAGACATTTTTTTTTACATTTTATAAAGACACAACTTTATTTTTGAACAGAAAATGTATTTCAGTCACAGTAATCTTGAAAAAAGTTTCTAGAAAAGTGGCAAAAAAGGAACTCCGTCGAGCCGGATTCGAACCAGCGACCTAAGGATACCCACTGCTCTACAGTCCTCCGCTCTACCAACTGAGCTATCGACGGCCTGGAGATTTCCTGCGGCGAGGGACGCCAAGTGACGCTGCTAGTGATAACAAGAAAAAGTGTAGTTATGCAGGTTTTTTTCATGGGTAAAAATGCAGTTTCTCTACCTGATTTCATAACTCAACACACATATTAGTTTTCAGAATTTTTTTCTTTGGAAAAATTGCACGAATTTCTAGTCAAAAGTTGGCCGAAAACAAACTTTCAGGTCCAAAAAAAGGCGGAAGTTTTCTCGCCCGGAACTGAACCAAATTTTTTTTGGTATTTTTTTTTCTGAATAACCATACTTACACGGGAAGTGCAAAAGGTCGAGGTATTGGAATTTGATGAGACTTGGTATATAGGTACTTTCGGACATCCTGAATCCAAAGAAGTTGAAAAAAAGTGCGCCTTTTTGGTTCTGCAATTTATTTTTTTGCCATGAAAAAAATGAGGAATTTTTTTGAAAAATGGAATAAAAAAATAAGCGCTCAAAAACTTTAAAATTCACTATTTTTGAACAAAAACTTTCGACAAAAATTTTTTTGTTTCACATTTTTTTATATGGTCAGTATAGTCGTAATAATTAAACTGCGAGCCGTTTGGAATTTTTTTGTATCGAACGTTGATTTTGAAAAATGAATTTCTAAAATTTTGAAGTTCATCCAAAGAAGAAGTAGTTAAACGGTCGACTGTTGAGCATGTTTGAAACCAGGTCACCTGTAGAAAAAAGATTGTATGGACGTTCAATTAAACGGTTCAAATAGACGACTATAGTCAGGGGACCCCTTCCTTGAAAAAAACTCAAATAAATAAAAAAAGTTAAAAAAATTAGATTCAATTTTTTTCTTCCCTTATCTCCGATGAACTTTTTGAGAATAAATTTTTACTATCTATTGAAGCCCATTGAGCTTGAACGAGAAAGACGAAAAAAACTTTGTCTAGAATTTTTTTCTCAAAACGAAGTAAATTAGTGAATTTTAAAGTTTTGAGCGCTTATTTTTTTATTCCATTTTCAAAAAAATTCCTCATTTTTTTCAAAAAAATGGCAAAAAAATAAATTGCACCAAAAAGGATTCGAACCTGCATCATAGGTTCGATAGCGCTAGGCCGCTAGCCACTACACCACGCTGCCTACTGGCAGCTAGAGTTTGTCGCCGCAACACATTCCCTCCTCCCTTCCCATGCATTTTTCGCGTGCAAACTTTGAGGCGCCATAACTCGACCAGAACCAAAAAGGCGCACTTTTTTTCAACTTCTTTGGATTCAGGATGTCCGAAAGTACCTATATACCAAGTCTCATCAAATTCCAATACCTCGACCTTTTGCACTTCCCGTGTTAGACCGCTAATCTATAAAATACCTATTTTTTCATACAGAAAGTTATTAATCCGCCCACTTCGCACCCCTCTGGCCAATCAAACTCGACACTTTCGTTGCTATTCTTCCGTTTTTTCGATTTTTTGTTTACGAAATCTTTTTATTTTTGGAACCTTCATGGCGTTGAAGTGAAGTAAAAGAAGATGATCTTAAAATGGTTACTTCTCGCTGGGGTTCTCTTTTCGCCATCCTTTGGAGCGAACTTGGGAGAGGTTTGCAATTTTTCTATTTCAAGAAAAAAAATTAAGAAAAATTCGGACGCATGAAATTTTCCAAATAGGATGTAAAAATTTTCACCAATTTCGGACCAATCACCCAAAAAGTGTCCCAAAATGCAGAAAAAAGGGTCTTGTTTATTTTCTCATGTTTTAATCTCAATTTTTCACGTCATTAAAGCAAATTTAATTTGTGTTTACTTATAAAGAACAGCTGGGATAGTTTCTGATGTCTCCGTCCGCAAGTCGCTTTGAGTCGGACGCGGTTTGAAGCTTACTGCTTACTCTTAAGCGATCATAAGCTTCTCTGGCCACTTGGGATGTATATGAAGCTCTTATCAGCTTCGTAAATTAAAATTGTGAATTTCAATTGAGACAATACACGAGTGGTGGAATCGGGGCGAAGAAACCACAACGAGTAGACCACCTATTAGAACTACTACCGCTGCAAATGTAAGGACAACAACTTCAATTAAAGCTCTGCCGCCACTTGATTTTAAATATTCGACTTCCCAAATACCGAAGGTCAACTTGAGACAGGTTCGAGTTAAAAGTAATGCTTCGAAATTTCAAAAACTGTCGAAGAATATTATTATTTTTCATTTAGGCCGTGCGTGGCGTCACGCCAGAGCAACGCAAAAAGCGGCTCTATTTATTGGGTAAAAAAGTAAAAATCAAAAGGATCGACAAGAAGAGATCGCAGGAAGTTCAAAAGGTTGCTTTTTTATCGATTTTTGTTTAAGGATCTCCTTTCATTGAAATCGTAAACAACGGCTGAGTTCTTGCTATTTCCAGTTCATTCAGCGCTTTTTTGTACGAATGCCTTGGAACAGCGAAATCTGGAACGATAGAAAAATTCACTATAATTTTAAACTAACACGGGAAGTGCGAAAGGTCGAGGTATTGGAATTTAATGAGACTTGGTATATAGGTACTTCCGAACACCCTGAATCCAAAGCAGTTGAAGAAAAGTGCGCCTTTTTGGTTTTAGTCGAGTTAGGGCGCCTCAAAGTTTGCACGCAAAAAATGCATTGGAAGGGAGGAGGGAATGTGTTGCGGCGGCTAACTCTAGCTGCCAGCAGGCGGCGTGGTGTAGTGGCTAGAGGCCTTGCGCTGTGAAACCTATGATGCAGGTTCGGTCCCTTTTTGGGAAGTTTATTTTTGCCATGAAGTTTTTTGAAAAAATTGATGAATTTTTGAAGATGGAACGAAAAATACTGTTCAAAGTGTTAAAATTCACTATTTTATTTCGTTTTGAGAAAGACTTTCAACAAAAAAATTTTTTTAGTCTTTTTTTGTCCTGCTCTGTGCAGGAAATTTGGGCGTCGAGATTAATCTTGCGAGAGTTCATAGGTTTGTGATAGAAATAACAACTTATTGTAGTTCTATTCTTCTATTCTTATTCATCAAACGATTTTTCTTCAAAGATGGCGGTTAGTTAACCCTTTTTCCTTGTCTTTTTTTCATTCCCAGCATCGCCATATCATCTCGATTGTGAAAAATAAAGTGAAGCTGGACTTTGACACACATTTTTTTACACACATAACGTCGTAAAGGAGGGAAAGAAGAATAAATCTCATAAAACTTTTGATTTTATTGGTTCATCAGAAATTTTTTTGAAGGAATGGGTCGACCATAAGCCTTATGGTTAGGCAAGGGAAAATGGAGAAAAAAAATTTTTTGTCGAAATTCTTTCTCAGATGGGCGTATAATGGTGAATTTCAAAATTTTGTGCTGTTCTTTCACTCCATCATCAAAACCTCATTTTTCAAATAAAAAAATTGGCAAAAATAAAATTTCACCAAAAAGGGTCCGAACCTGCATCATAGGTTTCACAGCGCAAGGCCGCTAGCCACTACACCACGCCGCCTGCTGGCAGCTAGAGTTAGCCGCCGCAACACATTCCCTCCTCCCTTCCAATGCAATTTTTGCGTGCAAACTTTGAGGCGCCCTAACTCGACTAAAACCAAAAAGGCGCACTTTTTTCAGCTTTTTTGGATTCAGGGTGTTCGGTAGTACCTATATATCAAGTTTCATTAAATTCCAATACCTGACCTTTCGCACTTCCCGTGTAAGCCTAGGTCATTCAGAGAAATGTTTTTCGACTCAAAACTGAAAAATTGATTTTATGGGCTCTTTAAATCTATTGTCACTCGAAATGCCGTGGTCTCACTTGCAATGGCTTGTTTTGCAGACAATCCCCAAAGTGAACCTGACTCCTAAAGTGGAACCAGATCTTTTCGAAGTGAATAAACGAGCTGGCCTCAATGATTACCTTTTCCAAGGCGATATGAACCTTGAAGAGTAAGTTTAGTTGGATTTATCAGATATTGTTGGTTTTCAGATCTCAACTTGACAGTTTTGAAAAATCACTCGGAAAAGACTCATCGGGTAGAAAAAAGCGTCAGGTTTTGAATAACGCGACGTTTTGGCCTGACAATACCGTGTATTTTTACTTTGATTCTAGCATTAGTAGGTCGTTTTGTGTTTAGGCTTGAAAATAGAGAATTTGAGGCTCGCGGATTCGAGCATCGGTGGCTGCTGCCCACAAGTACATATCGGACAGGACCTGTGTGAAATTTGTTGAAGATGCAACAAAGGAAAATCGGGTCAAGGTGAAATAAATGATTGCTTTTTACAAAAAAGGGTCAGTCCTTATTATTTTATTGAAATAAAAAGTACTTGAAAAAGCTGTGCTCAAGTTTATTATGTAAAAAACTATTTTCTCTATCAATTTTTCTTTCTTCACTCTCCCTGTGTTTGACTGAATTGACCCAAGGCTTTTTCATCATTAGCTTCTCAGGAATTTCGTGTTTCAGGTAATCGACACGGCAGGATGTACCTCCAGTGTCGGTATGGTCGGGGGCGAACAGACTTTGTCTCTTGGCTCGGGTTGTGAACAAGTAAAAGCTACCTATATGAAGGGAACTCCAGATGTTTCCAGGTGGGATTCGCAGCCCACGAGTTCACCCATGTTCTGGGCTTCTTTCACGCTCAAATGAGATATGACCGAGATTCCTACATTATTATTGACCTGACTGATGTTGAAGCTGGGGCTGAGGTTCAAAAATTTGGGGAAACAATTTTTAAGGAAGGTTCACAGGTGGACTTTGTCAAGTATGACGCGGCAAGTACGACAAATATTGTACCTTATGACCTGGCTAGTATTATGCATTACGGAGCGACGACGTGAGTTGAATGTTTGGAATATTTCTAGGTTGACATTAAAAATTCAAAAAAAAAGAAAGATTGCATTTTGATCGATTTTTGAAGGTTCCAAAAGTTTTCCAACCCTTCTAGAAAAAGCTTACCGGAAATTTCGAAGCTGTTAAAATTACTTGAGTTCTTCGGATTTTCGAAACGCCTCTAGCCTTTCTGAGAGTTCTCGGATTTTTTTCAAGCCTTTTACAGCTCAATTGGATATTTCCGTGCTCTTGTACAGGTTTTCTGAAGTTTTTGAAGCTATTAAAAATTAAAAAGACCCCTTGATTAATTTTTTAAATCCTCATTCTCCTAAGATTCGTCAAATCCGGAGGAAAGCCTTCAATAGTCCCTCTTGACGGATCGATGATCTACACGATGGGAAATCGGGCAATCACTTTTTACGATATTCAAATGATCAATATTCACCTCTCGTGCAAATGTAACTTTCTATTGATTCTGAAGATTTCGCGACATTTCAAGGCCCCGAAAATGGTCTAATCTGTGCAAATGGCAGCTATCCGAATCCAAATGATTGCTCAAAATGCAATTGTCCGATCGGCTACGGTGGAGATCTGTGCAATGAAAGGGTAAATGGCTTTGAATTTTGGGGAAATGTGCCCTATGGCTAAACATATCAAAATTAGTTTTGGAGCACATCTCACCGGTCCTTTCAATTATACACGACTTTTTTTTCCAGCCCAAGGCTGGAACTTGTGGAGCCACATTAATGGCGACCGCAAATTGGCAGGAAGTATCCTACAGTCTCGGGAATAATACTTTCTTGGCATCTGCGAGGGATGATTTCGATTTCTGTATTCACTGGGTTCAGGTATCCAATCTTTTTCAGTTTCCGAAAAAAATTAATAGGATGCGTGACCAAAGCTTACAGCTGAGAAGCTTCTAGAGCGCATTTTTTTCTCGAAAATTGAAAGTTTTTATAATGTGAGTAGGTTCTAAAGAAAAAGTTTAGGATATTTGAAAAAAATCTCGATTTATCGAAGTAATTTATGTTGTGTCCGCGGGAGCCCAAAGTCGAAGGAAAAAAGGCGAAAAAGAAATTTAGAATGACTCAGATTGTAGCGTTTGAAAACCTATGTGACCTTCTGAGGTATATTCTAATAATTTTCGCTTTCCAGGCACCATTTGGAAAGCAAATTCAGTTCCAAATCATCTCTAGTTTTAATCCTCAGTGCAGCTACGGTTGCAAATTGAATGGAATTGAGCCCAAGATCAACGCCGACCAGAAAATGACCAATAGAAAGTATTTATTTTCTTACCATCTGAAATTTGAAAAAAGTTAAAGGTACTGCTGTGACGAGTTCAACAACAAAATCTTGACCTCTGAAGTGAATCCGATGCCCGTAGTTGCCTATAATCGATACTATTACACCACCTACACTTGGCAGTACAGATATGGTGGGTTCTGATTACTTTGAAAAAAGAAAAAACATTGAGTAGACCGAGCTATCATTTTTTTTATGGATATGAAAACATTTCAGTAAGGTTCAAGCTCACTCTTGAATCTCAAAAAAGATTAGAACCTTTTAAAGTTTAATTAAGAAAGATTTTTCTTATAAAGGAAAATTTTAATGAGCTGATTGATCAATTTTTTATTCAGCTAAAGTTTTTCTACTTTTGTGCTAGTATTGGCAACCGTTGTGGAGCAGTTTCCCGAGTGATTTTCGACCCCTTGAATTAAATTGACACCCATAGAAATTTCAGAAAAGTTTCTCGGAGAATTTGATCACCAGAGAAACAAATAACTATGATCACAACTCCCGAAGATTTCATAAAATTAAAATCCATACAAGAAAGTTTTAACCAAAAGCGTTTTTCATATCTTTTCTGAGGAACTGCAAGAATCTACTCTGAAAAAAAAACGACCATTTTTGCAAATATGATGAGCTTAGTTGACGCGGCCAACCCGCCAACGACGCCTCCTTCTGCCACCGGCATCACTGTACCCAAATGCTTCGATATCCTTGGGAGGTGAGTTTGAAGTTTACTTATTTTCTAATGAGAAATATTACTCTAGTTTCACCTGTGAGTCCTACAAAGCGTCTTCCTGTTTCACCGGGCAAATCACTGATGCTTTGAAACTCCAGTGTCCGACAACTTTCAATCTTTGCAACAAGAATTTGGTCCGCCAGCCCTGCACGGACTATTATTCAAGGTTTTCGTGGAAAAAAAAGCCCGAAAAGTCATCTAATGACGCCATAAAACCATTTTTTCAGCTGTTTCCAGTACATGCTGAAAGGTCGATGCTCGTCCGACCTATCCCTGGTCGCAGAATTCAACTGTCCGTTAACTTGTGGATTTTGTCTCACACCCAACAAATAAAGTCACTATTCCCTTCATTTTCAACAAAAAAAATAAAACGCCGGCGAGAAATTTCCCTCCCAAGGGAGCCGTAGGTCATGACCGCGTTGAGAAGCCTTTCAACGCCTTTCAAAAATCTCAAGATTTTGAGATTCGCTCTTATTTTCCCTCCATCTCTCGTCAAAAAATGAAAATTTCGATATTCCTAGCCCTCCTTCACTCCTTCCAGCTTGACTCTTTCAATATTAAAATTAAAAACGACGTCAGTGACAAGATTTTCGATAAAATTCGCATTGAAAATGTCAAATATCGACAGCCGAATGATACAAGGATGCGGCCGCGTCGAGGCGTTAAAAGGTGGGATTTTTAGAGCCATTTTTGTCCTTACACTTAAGCTCCAATGACAAAAATGCAATTATTTCTTTGAATTTCCTTTTTATCATTGAAAATCATGACTAAGGACAATAAACCAGAAGAATATTTTAGTTCCCACACTCCCACAGAAATAATTACACATTTCTTGTTATCATCACCCGCGTGAATTGGTGTCCCTCGCCGCGAAAATCCTCCAGGCCGTCGATAGCTCAGTTGGTAGAGCGGAGGACTGTAGAGCAGTGGGTATCCTTAGGTCGCTGGTTCGAATCCGGCTCGACGGAATGCCTTTTTTGCCATTTTTCTGGCAGCCTATATTTTATTCCTTTTTGAAATTGAAGCCTAAAAAAATTTTCGTTCGAATAGGAGTTCATAAAGTAGAGAACTAAAAAGAAGTGGCAGGGTCAGTTTTTCGGTTTTAAATCTTTGTAAGCATGATTATTTTTGATTTTTGTTAAGGCTTGCTCAAATTTTTTTTAACGAAGAAGGAAAAAATGTAACTCAATCCTTAATTCAATCTATTTTTATTCCCTTTTTCCCAATTTCATTCAGATTCCCCACCATCGCTGCAAATGTTACCAACCTCCTGAATGCACTTTTACTCGATTATGGAAAGCATTTCCGGCCTGGATTTAACAGTAAGGAGAAAATTCAAAAGATAACTAGGATAAAAGAAAAAAACTTAGGCAAAAAAGCGACCAAGGTTTTCATAGATTTATTTGTCCGCACGATGGGTCCTGTTGCTGATTTGTCTTATGTAAGACTTCCTTCTGGAAAAATTATGTGAGAGAAAGATTCTAGACGTACTCATTCAACTGCTATTTCCGCCAAACTTGGACGGATGATCGGCTCCAATTCAATAACAGCGGGATTGGTTTCAGACAACTCTCCCTGAGTATGGCCATGTTGGACAAGATTTGGAAGCCTGATACGGTGAAAAAAAAAGGATTTTAGGAGAGAATAAAATGAAATTTGCAGTACTTTTGGAACGGAGCTGGCTCTTACATTCACTCGATTACCAGTAGTAATAGATTGGTTCGGCTGAAACCCGATGGAACTGTCCTCTTTTCGAGTCGAATCACTATCAGAGGTTTATGGAAAGTTTATGAGGAAATGAAGAAAATGGAGAAGAAGGGGAAAGAAATAAGAAGATGATAATAATAGTCCAGCTTAAGCCATGAGGTTGAAAAATTCTACCATCTACCACTACCATACCAACTGCCCACCATTTAGTGAAATATTTTGGAAAAATATCTTTACATTGGAAAAAGTTAGCGTACTGGGTTGAAATGATTTTTTTATTCATAATATACAGTTATTCAAATACCTTGACAAATGTTTTTTTCACGCCGATTTTGCTTTTCGTGTTTGGAAATTGCCTTTGAAATTTTTTTAATGAAAAAGTTGAAATTTTTTTAATGAAAAAGTATTTTTCAGGGCCTTTGAGTTTTCCTAAAGGCCAACACGTCGGTACTTTTTCATGAGAAAGGAAATTTTTTTGAATTTTCATCAATCAAAATTTAATGCGAATAAGAGCTCGAGAACACTTTCTTCAAAAGAAAAAAATAACTTGAAAAATAATGAACTGTTATAGCCAGATGCGAAATGGACATGAGGAGATATCCATTGGATAAGCAGGCTTGTCGGCTTGTTCTTGGAAGTTATGCTTATAGTTCCGATGAAATTCAATACCAATGGAACGTTTTGGAGCCTGACAGAGGCGTCAAGGTTGGGTCTTTCCACCGAGTTCCCTCAAAAGTAACGAAACAAGAGAGTAGAGCACAAATATTAGACACAGAGAATTCAACACTCGAAAATTTCGAAAAATCGTCATTTTTCAACTTTCTTCGATTTTTCTACATGAAAAAATTTTCTTCAGCGTAACTTTGAACACACAACATACTGAAATCGATATTTGCTCTGAATTCAAACTTGTTCGAAACGATTTGCTCCACTAGGAAAATGTTAGCTTTTTAAAGTTTTTTCCATAGTAAGCCTGAAAAAAGGCGGAGCTTATCAAAGCCTTGTGCAAACTGTTCAGAATATATATAGTGTCTGTGAAAGTAAGGAGAGCTCTCAGGAACAATGATGAAAAGTTTGTACTAAGCCTTTATCTTCGTGAGCGTGTGTGAAACCCTTTTCAAAGCTTCCAGAAGCGTATTCCTTCTCGGAAATATTATTTAGATCGACTATGAAAGCATCGCCGATCTACCACAATATTCTCTGACTGGGTTCAAAGTCTTTGATGCTGTCAACCTGACCAGAGACAGTTATTTTTTAGATTTCGTACTGGAAATGGAAATTTTTGTTCAGCTCAATATTCGGCCCTCGAAGTGAGGTTCTTCTTCGAGAGGCATTTTGGCTATTTCCTGATGAATTTCTACGTTCCTTGCGCTCTGGTGATGCTTCTTTGTTGGGTGGCGTTCTTCACGAAGAGAGAGGCGACTGGAGAAAGAATTGGAATCGGTTTTATTTTTTGAGTCCATTCATGACTTCACAAAGAGCCTGACAAGTTCTAGAGCTTAGTATCAATAATGAAGCCTTGAAATTGGCACGAAAAGTTTCGAGTCAATATAAATTTTTAACCTAAAAATCTAAATTTGAAGAAAATTTAGTCCAATTTTTGAAAGTTTTCGCTATTGAAGTGCAGCCTTTAGTAGCTTTTCAAGCTTGAACTTCTGAAGGCCTTGAAAAGGAAAAGTGAAAGCTTTGTTAAAGTGTTATGGAAGCTCTCTAGTAAGTCCATAACAACTTTTGAAGCTTCAAAAGTTTGCTCCACCAAATATTGTTCTGATTGTGTTTCAATGAATCAAAACTGAAAAAAAATGTTGAACTTTTTTCGTTATATTGGATTCTTAGAGGTTCTCAGCTGAGTTTGAAAACATCATAGTTCTTTCATAAAAGCTTTATAGTCCCCTAGAGAACTGGGGCTCTGATTGGCTGGCACTTCTTAAATGTGAAAAAAAAAGTCGAACACTTACCAGACTGGTTAGAGGGAGTTTTCAAAGCTTGACGAGATATTTTTGTAAACTGATCAAAATTTAAAAAATGAATAAAAATTTCTTCAAACAGGAATTACCAACGTCTTGACGATCGTTTTGATATCCCTCGACAGCAAGACAGATTCCCCGAAGGTAGAAAGAAGCTCCGAAAGGCCGCATTTGGAATGGCTCACTTTTCCAGATCGACATGGCCACAGCACTCGACGTCTACATTTGGATCTGTTATTTCGCCCATTTGCTCTGTATGATAGAGTTCACTGTTGTGCACTATTATACCAAATATAACACTGGAGATCCGGAAATTCAAGAGGCCGAGAGGGAAAGACTCCGTCAAATCGTGAAGAGCATTCCGAAGAATGCTGTCTTGAGGTTAGAAATTGAAGGGATCATTTTTTAGTTTTGATTTTTTTTTTCAGCAGTAGACATCGCGCTGGGGGTTTTCAACGTCGTCCAAGTCAACCAATGAGAAAACCGACTGTACCAGTCAAGGTAGTCGATTTTTTAAATCGTTTTTTCAGTTCTAATTTTATAATTTTTATTAAAGCTGTACAGAAAATTGGTATTCTAAACAGGCTTGAAACAAGTAGGTCGCATTTAAAATTACTTATCAGTGCATCCGACCATAAAACGACTTCCGCTCGATCGCGTTAAAAATCTTAGGGTCGGCGAAATTTGTATCAGAAGCTCTTGTGCATCTTCTACGTAACACTCAACTTTAGCCTGAACTGCAGGGCGTCGAGCCGTTTTAAAAAAGAATAGAAAAGTATTTTTAAACCAGGAATCGGTATTAATTCTTTTTTAGATTCAAATTTAGGGACCTCGACCTGAAGTTCGACGAATGAACGCAAAAATCAGGTTCTCCTCAGTTAGGTATCCAGCCAAGAAAGCTTCGACCTCCATGCAGATGACGAAAATTGCTGAAGAGGAAGAGGAGGTTAAGAACATTATCATCATTTTTCTATCTTCTCAAAGCAAGATCTACGACTAAAAACTTTTTTTTTAGCAACGAGAAGAGCTGAATATTCAATCTATTCGGGAAGAGAACGTCGGTTGGCGCTTGTACTACTGGATGCTGGATAGGGTACCATTCTAAATTATTTCAATTCAATGATTTTGATGATCTTGTTGCAGAACGTGAAGACGGACCCGTTCGGCCTGGCCCAGAACTCGATCAGCCGTGTCGATCGCGTCGCCGTCGTCGTCGTCCCTGTCGCGTTCGTCGTCGTTCTCGTCTTCTACTACGATTTCTACGTCAACCGCCCTTTCGTCTTCAAATTCGACAATAACTTCAATCGCGCTTTTTGATTCATACGAACTTTAGTAAAAGAACGAGCGAATATACCCGAAAACAACACTTTTTTTCAATTTCAACCTGTCGAAACGCAATGTTTGCTCGTCCCGTATGTCCGGCCGGTTCACATTGCTTGGTGGCGCCTGTCTGAATGAGTCAGCGTTTCCGAAATGCAGTTTTTGCCTTTGATCACTTAGTTTTTTTTTTTTCTCATTTTTATGATTATTTTCCGCGTTTTTATTTTTCTGAGGAATTTTCTGAGGCTCATAGCTCACAACAAATTAGTTATCTCTTGATTTTGACCTTTGCGATTGAGAGCCTTAATGATTGAGAACATAATAGTATGATTGGTTTATAAGAATAGTCGATAGTCGACTATCGATAAAAAGTTTTAATGATAAAACAGGTGTTTGCGCGTAGCCAAAGCGTGTTCTGTGCAATCGATGACACTACAAAATGCATGATCAGAAAACTGCCCGAAATAAAAATTTTCTCTTTTTTCGTCTTTATTTCAATTATTTCTGTTATACCGGCTATTTACTCGTTTTATAAATTTTTTTGTATATGTTCAGAAGTGCTGTAATTTCTTTCCGAGATAATAATTCAACTTAGAATCTTTTCGCGAATCATATAACTTGTGTCTTTTCAAATTTTTATTATTTTTCAAGCATTCGTTTTTGTTTAAAAAACGGCATTAAAGATGAATAATTTTTTTTTGAAACTTCAATGATCATTAAATCGTATTTCGAGACATGCTTCGCTATTTTATGCCATCAAGCCGAGGCTCGTGATCAATTTTTAGTACGTTGATAGCGCGTTCAGGTGGAGAAACGAAGCATGTCTCGAAATGAGCAAAAATAGAATTTATAGGGCCATGAAGATGTCTCGAAGTTACATTCATTTCTGTTTTGAAATTTTTTTTCTTTGTCTGAATGAAATGTTTATTTCGCTCACAGACAGATCTGTGGCGTGGAGGAAGAGAACCATGAAAGTTATATTTGCCTCCACTTCGATTGAGGAAAAATTTGTGCATAATTTGTTGTAAAAAGCCTAGCTGAGATGTTTGATGTTTTTCGCGAATGTCTTGCATTACATGAAATTTGCAGGTTTTTCTTAAGACATTTTTAAAATGATTTCTGCGATGTTTAAACATCACCACAAGGCTTTCAAACAGGTTATACCTCTTGAGTTTTCAAAATTTTATTGATTTAATTTTTTTTATATACAGCAACTCGCACCATCTTTACTGTTTCGAGAGAAAAAAAAATTTTTCTGAAATTTCTCGTCAAGATTCTATCGTACCATTCCATGTATTCCACGTTTAGTTCAAATTGTATTATTTTGAGCGAAAAATGCGGGCACTCGCAGTTTTGATCTTGCTGCCGGCCTTGGTCTCCAGTCATTGTCAGGCGTCGCTGAGCTTCCTTCGCGTTCCGGCTTCGGAAATAGTTAGCTTCCCGACCGAGTTCTCAAAGATCAACACCAGCAGCCTGGCCAGCCTCAACGCCGCCATCCTCGGCAGATCCAGTCGGCCGGTCGGCGACATCCAAATCCAACGCGATCTGTTCACTCGCCCCCGTGCATTTGTTCTCTTCATCATCGGCGGATCCGAGCCGACCCTTCTGGCCAACTTCCGTGTGACATCGCCCATCGAAGGCGACGTCAGCGAGATCTTCGACGGTCAGGAACCTTGCGGCGTCGTCTGGAAGGCCGTGGAGACCAACGACGGGAAGCTGGACAGGGCGTGCAAAAGAGCGACAGGCATTCGTGAAGAATTGGAGCAAATCAACAAGTTCAGTCAGAAGATGAAGGTCGAGAAGAACTTCACCTACTTCGTCGTCAACATCAATCAAGAAGGAAGAGACTTGGATATCCTCGACGAAGACACCGTCAGAAGTACCATCGAAACCTTCACCGCCGCCGTCGAAAACGTCTTCGGCCCCGAAATCCTCGTCGAGGCCATTACCCTCTGCTCCAAGCCGATCGAGAAGATGTCCAGGACCAAGGTTCCCGTTCCCAACGTCTCCAAGGCCCGCCAACGTCTTCAAGTCTACACATTCTCGTCCTCTGACTATCCGGCCATGTTCGTCATCTGCACCACCGTCGTCCTTCTCCTTTCCTTCTCTGCTCTTTACGCCGTCGTCGCTGTCTTTTCCTATGATCCCTCGAAGACGTCCATTGTCTACCGCCTTCAGAATATTCGCCCCAAGAGGCTTTGATTCCACTTCTTTTCGTATTATTTTTGATTTTCCCTTTGGCTTAGAAGGTCGCTTTTGAAAGCTTTGCTTTTTTCCTCGATAGTTCAAACATTTTATTTTCTCAGAAACTTTCTTCCTTAGTGTCTTGATTAAAAAAACGAGTTCCTCGTGTCATGCTAAATTTCACCCCGTTGATCCTCCCATTTTTTTTTCTTGAAAATATTTGCCTTCTTGATTTTTTCTTCAGGATTAGCGAAGATTAGGGAGATCAAGTAAATGTGTTTTTTTGTTCGTATCTTCGAAGTATTATTCATTTAGAACACTAAGTAAAAGCTTATTTTACGTTGTTTTGAGTAAATATTTGTCTGAAAAAAGAACCTAATTTTTGTCTTTAAAAATGCCCATTTCCCTAATTTTCGCTTATTTCAGCTGTAAAACATTTTTCTTGATTCTTTATTTTTTAACATGTGTTACTCGTGTCATTTCCGATATTATTCCTTGATCTCTTTTCGGATTAAAGGAATTATGAATAAATGTTTGAAGTTGGATGAGAGCCGTCGATGTCGAAGCGGCCTCCACATGCGACGTACGTCGAGGTCCCGACGCCGGAATCCTCACGTCTCCAGTCGGCCACGACGCCTTCACGTTCTGTTAGTTTTCGAATTATTATAAGAGAACTTTTTTTATTATCGATTTCGAAATTTTTCTGCAGGTTGTTCTAAGCTTTTGAAGCGTTTTAGTCGACAAATTTTTTAATAATCCACGATTTTAAAGTAGATTTTAGCCAGTTTGTAGGACCTTCTGAGACAGAAAAAATTACGCAGGGTAACATAAATGAGTTTAAAGCAGGTAAGCTTACAAGCTTTGCAAGCTGGAAGTTATAGATAAAAAAAAATTGAAATTTTTCTTTTTGAAAACTCCTTTACGTCATCGCATTCACGCTGTGAAAGCTCTCATAGCCTCTGATTCTTTGACAAAACGTCTTTTTTTTAAACTTCTGCTTCACCGTCGAATTTTGACTCTCCAAAGCTCGCAAACGGTAAAAATCAAGTAAAAGGGCGTTTATTGAAAATTTCGAATCGTTGAAACACGACCAAAATGGCAGATTTCGAGAACTCTCTTCTTATTCTGTAGTTAGGAGGTTCTAAACTTCTCTCAAGTTTCAGAAAATGTTCAACCACTCGCTAAAAAAAACAGCCCTCGTTAGTTATTTCGAATTTATACGATTATCCACCTTTTTTGTATATTTGTTGCTGATTGGAGAGAGAAATAAAAGTACCCGCAGATCTTCCTTATTATTTTTCTTAAAAGGAAAGTTTACATGCTCTTTGTAAAAGATATATTCGATTTTTTTCTTTTTCAGAAACATGAAGAACAAAGTTCGACGGGTCCTTCCCATCCTCCTCTCATCCGGGAGACCAGCCAGTTCGTTTCTTTTTTTTTCATTCAAAAATCAACTTTTCGAAGAGAAAAATCATATTTTTTTATTTAAATTACTGAAAAATCTAGAGTTATTCTAAATAGTGCAGATGATATTTTTTTTGTTCTCAATTTTTGATTCGAGTTTTTGAAGCTTGGGCAGGTTTTTTAATGCTTTCAGAAACTTGATACCATCCATTTGATGGAATGGAAATTTTTTTCACTGCGAAAAATTCTTCTTAAGTGTCCTTTTTTTTAAAAAAAGCCCATTTTTCGTTTTGTTAAGAATACTATTAACGTTCAATATTGAATTTATAGTTTAGTTTAATACATTTTTCTTTAAAAGATCATTATTCTAGAATTCGTGCACCATTCAATAGTTTCACGGGGTCATAAACCTAATTTAGCGATAAAAATTCGGCTTTTTTTCAGTATTATCTTAGTTTTCAGTATTGGTAGTGCGAATTGGTCTAAAAAAATGTTATTTAATTTTTTTGAAATTTGCTTTTCGATCGAGATTTCATTCTGCTCTTATTTTTTTGTTTTACTGATTGAATTTTTATTTTCAAAGAGAAAATCACTATTAAAGGATCCGTGCGGCGTTCAACAGCTTCACGGGCTTGGGGGACGACGAAAGTGCGTTTGAAGAACGCCAAAAATGGAACCAAAGACGACTTCGGCGCATTTCCAACAAGTACAACTGCAAGCTCGACGAGCTCTCCAAAGAGTGTAAGTTTTTGAATTTTAACTGCTATATTTCACCAATTTCCTACGTGGACGATTTAGTAATCTTTAGAAGTTTTTGATTTTCGTAGTTTCGCCTAGAAGTTGATTTAATATATCTTTCATCTTGGAAGGGGAAAATTCTGTAATTTTTTGAAAGGTAGAAAACATGATTTTTTTTTTGTAAAAAAAACTGAATGAAGGGAAAAAAAGGGTGAATCTCTCTTAAAAGAATTCGAAAGGCATTTGGAATGAACTATGAGGGCATTTTAAAGTTACTTAAAATCGAAGTGAAAAGCTGAGGCTTTATAATACTAGCCCACAAGGAAGGTCATTTTACTTTGTGGTTGGAAATTCCCTGAAAGTTGGCCAGAACACTTTTTAAGGTACCAGAAGAAGATTCTCAAAGTCTCAACCTGCATAATTTTATAGTTTTCAAGAAATAAGGGCTCAAATCCTCGAAATGGCCCATTTTAACGGATTTCTTGGGGTTCTTTGACTTTGTGATGGTCTTTCTAAAAACTAGGTAGTTTTGCAGGTTGAGACTTTTGGGTTTTCTACCTAGTACCTCAAGGAGTTTTCTGGTCAATTTTCAAGAAAGTCCCAATTGCAAAGTGAAATTACCTTTCTTGTCAGTAGAGGGAGCTCTGGTTTTGATCTAAAAAGGTAGAAGATTCAGCAAAAAAGGATGAAATGTTTGAAGCAGCTTGACTTTTTCGCATGCAGAAGTTAAAAGAGCTCCAGAATTTCAAAAAAATATTAGAAATTTTACATAACTCACCTAAAGAAGCCTTCAACTCAAGAAAGTTGAAAAAGCTCAATCTCTTTTCAATCTCGAAAATTTCGGAAGCCCTAGAGCTCGGAAAACGTTATACTATCCGTATTCCTTAAAAAGAAAAACCGATTTTTCAGAAAAAAAAACCTTTTTTCAATGGTTTAGGCAATAGAACAACAGAGAATAATTTGAAACCTTCCAGTGTGATTTTCTGCAAAGAACTTGGTTAAATAGGATCTCTTTCTGTCGTTATTAGACGAAAAATTGTACAAGTTATTATTGAAACATTTGCTATTGAGCTCGATATTGCGTAATAGTTCAGTAGAGGTGTGTTTAAACTTTTCTCAAAAAAAAGCCCTAGAAAAGGAAAAAAAAATGGCAGAGTTTCCCATGAACTGGATAGAAAATGAGAAGGAAATTTAAAAAGAAAAATGCTAGGAATGCCCAAAAAAGCAGTCAAGAATGGGAAAAACAAGAAGCTCCGCCCCTCGGATCCGCCGGTGCCAGCCGTTGTTTCGAAATATTTCGCGTCGGCCTCCCGGGGCTTGACCGGTTCTTGTCCTTGACGGTTTTTTTAAACAATCTTTTCGAAATTTATTCTTCCTAGGTTGCTTATCTCCCCTGGTCAGTTGTTTTACGGGGGAAAGTTAGTGAGTGAAGCAATTTTTTTTATCAAGTTCCCCGTTTCGCACCTCGTTTATCACGGTTATCGAAATTTATTGTCTTCTCGAATTTTTGAGTAAGATCTTCCTTTAAACTTGTTCTCTGTAGATCTCTCAAAACGAAAATCAATTATATTGACAATGTGGGAAAGTTTCGAAGTTTTTCAGTCATGATAAAGAATTTTAAATATATAAAAATAAAAAGGTAGAGGTCTCTAGTTGGTTTGAAAAAAATAGTTTTTGGAGGTTTCTTTTTGTCGAAAAAAAAAATCAATTGTAAAACCTGAAAAGCTAATTTAAATTATTTTTTTCATAGTGAATTCCGGCGATCAGCGAGGAGGTTCTGCCACTGTCGCCGGAACGCCAATGTCCGTTATCGGAACGCCTGCCGTTTTCGATCCGTTTCATTCTGTTGAATCGGGGGTAGGTTTTCATAGTAGCAAATATGAAGGATATGAAAGGAACAGGAAAGAAAATTTCAAGAATTAAGTTTCAATGTAATCTGAATTAAAATTCTGGTGGCTCAATCAGCACGACCTCTAATTTTTTGCACAATGAGCAGCTTCAACGTCAAATTTGACTTCAAATGATGCTTTGGGCTTAAGTTTAGAGAAATTTTCGAACTTAAAAAAATGGCCATGAAAAAAGTGCACATTTTCAAGGTGACTCCAACCATCCGAGGTTTTTTCAATGCGCGGAGCACGCGAGGCAGCTTCGCAGTCCCTCAAACTCCCTTGCAACGATCCATGGCCTCCGCCGGCAACGTTCATCGGTTTCCGGCCACTCCAGGCGTAGCTCCGGAGTCATCCACGACTTTTGGCTCTTTTCAACAGGTAATTGAGAATAAAATGAATAAAAAAAGTTTTGGTAAAGCGAAAAAGCAGTAGCCGACATGAAGGAAATAATTTTGGTAGTGGTAATTAGACGCAAAACAGCAAGAAACATGAGCGCTTTTAGGTCAAAAGTTTTGAAGATTCTCAAATTTTTCGAAACTGATCTTTTCCTATCAAATCGGGCACCATTAGAAAAAAAATTTCCTCTCTCGATCGATACCTTTTTGGTTTTTGTAGGAGCAATAGGAACTGAGAAATATAATTTAATTGTGTAGACCATTTTTGTCAAGATTTTAAACAGTCTGACGTGTCTGCGCTCTCTCTTTGATTGGCTAGGTAACAATAGGAGCGTAAAAAGAGAATGTTAACAAGAGAGAGAGCAGAGAAGCTAGACTTTTAACTCGTAACGAATGAAAGATGACTTTTCAGGAGCCCAGGATGTCTGGAAGAACGCCGAAGCGGCAAGATTCCGTTCCAAAGATCTTCTTCGAATCATTCTCCGCGTTTTTGAAAACGTAGTTTTCCTATCTATTTTTTCGAATCTTCGATTTCGAACTTTGAAGAGGGAGTGTGACGCCGCAACGGAGACGCCCGCCGCCCCTGACTTCTCGGAGTTCTTTCGACATCGAGCAGATCAACGAACGGGAGTTCATGCAAGAAGACGTCCTGGATCGGCTCGCCGAAGAGAATTCGCCGTCTGGAATCGTCTTCCGCATGTCCGAGACACAGCCGAGGACCGCTGGCGAGCAGATTGCCTTGGTTCAGTTGGGACAGAGGGACCCGAGCTCTTCTGGAAGTCTGGGTCCGTTTTTGGCTACTAGCTAGAATTGTAGAAAAACTGTTACGAGTCCCGAAGCACGACTTGTTTTTCCACTGTATTGATTTATATATTATTAATTTGGTCGTACAGAACTACTAGAAAAATATATGGCGGTCAAAATTCGTCAACTTTTTCGTTCTTTGATATTTTTTTCCTCAAAATTCTTTTTTTTTTTTGACCATCTTTTTTAACACAACATAGCCAAATTCTAGCTTTTTTCAGGCCTTTTTAAAAATTAGGTAACTTTGAACCAAAATTTCGGCCGCCACTGTGAATTATAGTGGCTTTTTCATAGCGAAATTTGGCTTTTTGATGAATTTTTGACGTTTTCGTTTTTGATCCCCTGCAGAATCGATCGCGAAAGTTCTCCTGTTCCCATATATTTTTGGTGCTCAGAGGAATCACTTCGAAATTCTTAAAAAGAGGAGATCAATCTGAAACAAATGAATCTAAGTCTTATTGATTATTTCTTTCCTCTTTTTTCGAAAAAAATTTATCGAATCGTTCCAGACCAGACTGGCAAATCATCAATGGCGGCTTCTTCGCGATTCAGAACGACAATTGAAGGCGTTCCTACGGAAAGTGTCATTACGGAGGAGACTTCTTTCGAACTCGACGAGGATGAGAGAGATGGTGCCTTTTCCATTTCCATTGCAAAAAAAATAAAAAGAAAGAAAAACTGATTTGCACGATATCACTTTTGATATGATTGTCGTTGGTAGAAGTCCATCAAGTGAGGGGTTATTTAATCAAGCTTCGACTTTTTGCGATTAATTATCACGCTTTTTCTGGGTTTCTCTAGGGCTTTTCAAAAGAAGTGGAATAAAGGATATTTTTCCGGATTTTTATCACTATGTGATCCCGGCTGAAGTTCGGCAGGAGCTCTTTTTTTGATTTTTTCAAAATCGAAATATCTTCAAAAGTCTCCATGAAAGCCGTACAATTCACAAAGACGAAACGGCGCTTTAGATTTTTAATTACGTCCTTTCTTTAATTTCTTCCTTAATTCGTATATCCTGCGTTCCTCTTACTGTTGTTCTTTAAGATTTATTCAAATGACAATTTTTTTTTTCTTCCAATAAAATTCCGTTATGAAGATAGACACTGACGAAACCCATAAAAAATTGAGAGATTTGACCCGATAACCTCCCAAAATTCGATCACTGATTTATTCGTTGTATCAAGAATGATTTTCAAGCGCCCGGCCCTTCCTCGTCTTCCTGGTCGTCGAGGTCGGGCGGCCGGCGTGGCCGTCGCCCTCACCGATTTCCCGTGAGTCAGCCGATTTTCGACGATTCCTCCATGTCCGCCACCGCCGCACTCGAGCCCCTGATTGAGGAGGTTTACCTCGTTTTCGAATCAATTCGGGACTCGGTTCTAATGCTTGCGGGCTTTATACACTAACAAGAAAGAGAGAAAAAGAGGCCTGAAGAGGTGTCAGAGAAAGAGAAACTACTAGCTTCTTTGCCGCCTCTTCAGGCTTTGAAGCTTTTCAGTTCAATTTATGAAAGCTCAAAATAAGTGAGAACGAGAGAACAGAAGCGGCCTGAAGAGAAGACAGAGAAGCAGAGAATTCGAAGAACTATCTCGTCTTTCCAACCGCCCTCGATCTCTCGTTTTCACTTTGAATTTTTTTCAGCTTCGTCATCTACTAACTTTTTTCTCTCTGTCGGCTAACTTTTGTCTATTTTTGATTGAAAAGCTAATTTTTTCGTCCTCAATAGAATATTGGCATTTTGCACAAAATTTGAATAGCTTGAGCGATTGACTCGTTTATAATGTAAGTGGGAAGGTTCTAAAAATTGCGATCTTTCATCATCAAACATATCTTTTCTTTTTGCATCATAGGATCAATTTTTTTAGAAAGTTGCAAATATGACTTGAAAGACGAGATATATTCAAACGTGAGTTTTTGTTTTGTATTAGGAAAGAGCACGATCCTCGAAATCACGCCGGTTTTGCCACTTTGTTATTATTTTTCTGTTTCTTTGGTTCTTGTTTGGATTGATTCTTATTTTTTACTCGGAATATCCTACCTGTCTTCAAAACAAGGCTTTCAGAAAGAAAGGCCCAGCGAAGAAGATGAAGGGAAATCTTCGAGGATACCCCATTCCAAGTCCCAACCGGCCTCCATTCAACGTTACAAAACCTTTGACGAAGACATCAGGAGGCCGAGCGATTTGATGCAGGGATCCACTCTTCTGGTTCATTTTTTAAGCGTTTTTGAGCGGAAGTTGTTTTTAATCTTATTCAAACGCAAAATTATACTTCTAGTTGAGTTTTTTTTTTTTGAGTTCAATAGGCTATTCAGGACGTTGCGCTTACCTTAAACCAATGCTATTTGCCAGAAAACTCACTTCAGCGCGTCCGACTTGAAGCTACTTTCGCTTTATTAAGGAGTAGAGTAGCCATAAGTTGAGCACAATGCGACCGCATCGCTTTGAGTCATTCCAAAGAAATAACACAGAAAAGACCTTTTTGAAGTAGGGTTTTATGAAGAATCCTTCCCTTTTTCAGTACTTCTCGATATTTCCAATTCTTCCAGGAACATTCCAAGTCCCTGCCGCAAGGTTTTCCCGGCCGTGAGATCCCCGAAACTCGAGCTCCGGCCAGTGCTGTCGAAGCTATGGAAGCTCAGTCGGCGGAGCAGGACTTCAAGACCAAGATCCTCCGGCCCTTCAAGTCGTTCAAGAGAACCTTGAGCCGGAAGAAGACGTCTGCCGATGGTGGAAAGGGAGTTCATGAGAATCCCGGTGTGCCTCCAACGCCCCAGCCGACGTCGAAGCATCACAAGGTATTCAAGAAGGGCTCTTACCTATATGTCGCTTCATTTTGATTGAGAGTGTCTCATGATCAGTGTCTGATAACCTCTGTGAAAAAAACTTAATTTTTTCAATTTTATAGTACACTCTCAACCTTATATGACAGTACAGTAATACTCAAAATTAGTGGAAAACGGTGGTTTTTAGCATTTTTAACGGAAATAGGTACCCATAAAAGCAAGAATAATTTCATATTTGGTTGAAAGAATGGTGATTTGAGTTCTATCCTCCTCATTCTTGAAACTTCGGGAATCAAAATAAAAATAATGAACTAAAGAGATGAGAATCGTTTTCGCAGGTGATGTCGTCGAAAACAGTCTCGGTGAACGAAGAAATGTTCTTCGACAAAGTTCCGCCGACGCCGGCGAAACCAATGCGGATCAGCCTGATGCCGCAGGAAGTCGACGCCTACCATCCGGACGCGGCATCGCCTCCAAGGACGCCCTTCGTCTTCGACGTCGTCCCAGATGACGTCCCGTCCATCGATGGGGCTCCCCTCGCCGCGCAGCCTTTTGCGATGAGCGATGTCGCAGGAATTTCGAGAATCGGTAACGATAAAGCTCTGTTTGAAAGAAAATAAGAGAAAAATGACTAGTTTTTCGATCGACGTTTCCGTCTTTGATGACCTCAGAAAGAAATTTGCTAAGATGGATATTAAACTGCGAATATACAGGTGAAGAAATGATGAATTAGACATTTCCCAGTCACACTCGTTTTTTTCTCAATTGAAGTAACCTCACGTCTTGCTGTTTATCCAGTCGTTTTATTTTCAATTAGTCCCGATTTTTAACGAAGAATAGAACTTACCAATCGAAAACCTGTAAAATACAGAAGAATGAAAAATTTGTTTGAACTGCACCAGAAGGCCTCACAGGGAATTTCGATTTTAGCTTTTGAATTTTGTTTTCCTTTTTTCCAGCCCTCGGAGATGCTCACATCGTCAGAGCTCAGCGAGCAAGACTTGGTCCTCATCCGATTGCGCCTTCAGTTGGAGAACCCGACCGGCCAACTTCTCAGACTGTACGTGGTTTTCTTAAGAATTGGAAACTAAGAATAATTCGAAATATTCCTAAATAATGAACAAAAAAACAACTTTTTATTCCGTTATTTTGAATGTAACCTCTATAGAAAAAATTTCTTCATGTTTTGGCTTTAGTCGAGTTTTGTGACTTTGGGACCGAAAAGTTGTATTTGCCGCCGTTGAGGCATTGTAAATCGACTAAAAACCAGAAGCAATGGGATTTCTTAGGATGGAGATTGAATGCTTCACAGTATATCTCAGCTCAGAAAATCTGATCCTCATGCTCTTTTTTCAAGATTGATTCAACCGCGACCCGAAAAATGCTCCAGCGACAAAAATCAATCGACCGATCGGCTTTTTTGGAAGCTCACATGGATCGTTTTGCCATGGTTTTCCTGAATTCTGAGGTCATAGGTCAATTTTTTTGATGATATAGGCTGTCCAAAAGCATAACCCCGAGCAAAGGCAACATCGAAAAAAAGCCAGGATCCGAGGGATCGGAAGACTTGGCCGATGTATCGGCCGAAACCTCCAAAAGTCCAAAGTGTCCAGACTGCCCGAAAATCTCCGAAATCGTATCGAGGAGGGCGAGGACGAAAGGTTCGAAGTTTGGCGGAAAATCGAGAATTTTAGAGCAGAAAGAAAGATATGAAAAGTCGAATAGATGGGAATTTAGTTTCTAAAAGAGCGATTTCAAGCAGATGTTCAGAGTCGTCTGAAAATTGTCTTACCTGAAATAAACCTTCAAGATTTTTACCGTTTGAATGCTTTTGACTTCATAATCTATAGTGTAATCTGCGCACAAGGTCACGTTTCGGAAATATGGACTACCGTAATCAAAGCTATTTTTACGCTCTCGCGACGAGACCCTTAAAGAACTGCAAAAATGGTCTCGAAACGAAGTTTATACGGTTTTCTTGACAGAAAAAGCTGGCGAGAAATGTACAGCATAGTAAAATCATGTGTTTAAAAATAAAAAGCTCCAAAAAATTTCGAATCCAACTGTTAAATAAATACTCCAGAATGGCCAGTAGAAAATTGATTTTGAAATACTTATACCATCTTGTTGAGTTTCTATTTTTAAGTCATCAGATATATTTCCAAATAACCCAGCATGGAATTTTTCTAGAATGGTCTTTAGGCTAGAAAAAGTCCTTTCGGGAAATTATTTTCAACACGAGGTTTTTTTTTCCAGAGTGTTTTTCACGTATTGGGTAACGACGATCCAGATCTTGGTGTGTCTAATGTCCATTCTGTTCTACGGACTCGGACCTTTCGGCCTGGATCGGGTCGAAAAACACGGAGAAGTGATGGACACGACGTTGACCTACCGGCGCGTCAGCTTCCATGAACCTGTCCATTTTTGGATGGGCCCCAATTTTGTATGTTTTCCCTTCGAAAAAGTCTTCATTTTTGCCCTCCTAGGCTGATCTAATCCGTCTTGGCGCCAAATACTCGCCTTGTATGCGCCGGGAAAGAAATCTCTGGAAAGTCATTGAGGAGGTTCGAGATATTCAAACAACAAAAGCAATGAGATACGTTTTCATAGGAAAGACAACAGGAGAACAAGACCGGATGTTGTATTTATAACGACAATTCGGGGTGCTATCAAACTGGAAAAAATGCGTGTCCGGTTGGTTTTTTTGTTGTCGGTAAAAAATAGAAAAGTGGATCAAAAAATCGTCATTTCTATGTGTTACATTTATCATGTGTCTCTCAGTTTTTTTTTGAAAATAAATCTGAAATTTTAGATTTGAATCGTGTTTTCCTTTTTAAGTAAGCTTCAAGAGAAATGCTCTGATACACATTTTTATTTTTCAATATTTTACGACTGATTTTTTTTGTCTTTTGTAAAGTTAAAATTCTAAATTCAAGATTTTAAACGAGAAATTATTCTTTATTGAAATAATGGGTCCTTTAAAAAAATGGTAGCCATTTATTTAAAAAGCCAATCATAGCGAGAAAAAAATAAATAATATTGAATTAATTGGTGTATTCAAAATGCATTTCCATGAAAACAAGCTTTTTCCAGAGAAGTCTGGCGACTTGGAATCGTTGGGACCAGAAAGGCGGTCCCCTGGTTCGACGGACCTCTGGCCCCGTTTGTGGACAGGATCCTGAGTCGGTTTTTTTGTAGCTCAACTTATTTTTAAAAGTTCCATCGGAACCATCAGGCTCCCCCTTAAAGAGAGGAACTTTATGGTTGGCCCTTTGTTAGGCTCCAAAAAGAAACTAGTCAAATTTTTTTTTTGTTTTTTCTCACAAAGTGTACATACTGGTTTGACAAAACTGTAGGCAAAAAATTCAGAATTTCCGCGCACAGATTTTTTGATAAATCAGAAATGTTCATAATTTGTTCAGGTACTGTGATGAGCCTCAATCTCACGCGCTATCAGAGTGGCCTGATGATTTGACTCAGTGGCCGGTGCGGTTTCATTCAAGTCGTGTTTCGAATCGTTAAAAACTTACAGATTTGCACAAAAACGCGCTCCGGTGGCTTTCTTCCACGTCATATGACGTGTCCGGTCGGTTTTTCATAATGCTCCCTATCTCGAAATTTTTTGGAAGCTTTATAAAGCAAAAAATTTTCGGCGTTTTGGTCAGAGAATTTTGACTTCATCTTTTTTTTATGCTGACTCTGAAACTGTGCTTGGAAAGTTGTAGTTCGTGAAGTCTGTTCAATTTTATAGTTTCAAGTGAAATGACGTCATACAAAAACATTATTTCTGATTGAATGATCCGGTATTCTTGGGCGAAGCTTTATTTATGGCTTCAAATCCAAACTTTGAACAGAATTTATGCGAAATTGTTGATTTACTCTCTGAATTCGAACTGCTCCCATTTTTCTTTGACAGCTCCAAATGCAACTGTGCAAAAATGGCAGACCCAATTCGAATAGTTTGAAAGTGACAGTCCCAAATTTAGCTGCGCAAAAATAGCGAATCCTTTTTGGGAACGTTGACAGCTACTATTGAGAAAAGAAACATTCTGATCAATAATAATTTATTTGAATAAGTTGAAGTTTTCAAAAGCAAAAATTTCATCATCGCCCTTCCATGTGAAAGTTGAGAACTTTGATTTTAGGTGACCGGCCGACCGTGTTGCATCCAAGTTCAAGGTCTTTGTCGAATCACTACCAAAGAATACTGTACCTTTGTCCGAGGACATTACCACGAAAATGCGACTCTCTGTAGTCAGGTTTCCGCTTTTTTCTTCATCAAGAGCTACGAAATCATAACTAAAATTGTTTCCAGGTCGACTGTTTGTCGGACGTTTGTGGAATGCTGCCGTTCTTCAACAAGGATCATCCCAATCAGCTCTATCGACTTTTCGTTTCTCTCTTCCTTCATGCGGGGTACATATTGACAAAAAAAGTGTAGTCGATATTCAAGCTTACTGGGAAAATTTTGAGTGGCCACTATAGAAGCTCGCCAAGGGCTACTTGGAGAGGACACTAAAGTGGCCACTAAACCCACCTCTAAAGTGGCCACTATTTTCCGTTTTATTGGCCACTATAGAGGTTCTCTTCAGTAGTTTTCCATCCAGTGTTCCTTTCACCCAGTATTTCTTCCAGTAACTCTGATAACTTTAAAACAAACCGATTGGACCAGTTATGTTGATACATTGACCCTTAAAGTGGCCACTAAAATTTTTAGTGGTCTAGTAGTAGCCCTTAGACCTCTATAGTGGCTACTAATTTTCAACCCCTCTTAAGGGCAATCTTAAAAGACTTAACACGCTGTCTCTGTTATTTTCAAAAAGTTTCAAAAGCAACGGGTACAAAAAAAAATTTTATTTTTTGATTCTGATGAAACTTATTCCAGTGTGATAACCGATCATCAGAAATGCGGACGCAACTTTTTGAGCCATTTCCTCCTACTGTAGCCGGATTACGGTAGGCAGGTGGGCGCCTGCGTATCTAAGTATTGAAAAGTTTTTACTAGGCAAGTGATATATCAATCGATAGGTAATCAAATTTTAAAAACTTTTACAGTACATACCATCTTAGGTTACTGTAGGAATTTTCGAGTTACGGTAATTTTTGTGTTTGGAAAGTAGGTTTTTCGGTCACCCTGGTCGTGGGCGTAGAATCGCATCGTAATTACTCACATGGAATATGTCTTGTAGTATGTTCTAAACAATGCCACAAAAAAAAGTTCGAATTTCTAAACCCGTCATCTCGAGATTTCACTCCGAACGCGCGCAACTTGGCACTTGGCGGCCAGGGTTGGTCGGGGTTGACGATTTTTCACATTTTTCTTTTGTTAGATATTGGTGTAAACCTTTTTTAGATTATAACTACAGTATGTTTTTGTAACATTCAAAGTGGTTTGAAGAGATCTGTACGCTACATATTTAGGCCGAAACTTTGTTTTGAACTCTATTTTCGCTTGAAAAAAACGCGATTCGCTTTGAAAAAGATGGGTTTTTAAAAAAATTTCCGGCAGTCCCGCAGTTTCCAAAGCTATCAAATATGTAACTGACATATTCTATGTAAAAAAATTTATATAGTTTTGTTCAAGTTTTACCGTACCCGTCCAACCGAAATTTACCTTTGAACTTATTATTGGCCTAAAAAAGCAATATTTGCTCTGAAAAAACCGGTTTTTGAAAATTTCCAACTTTACCGCTATTTCCAAAGCTTTCAAATATGTAGCTGACATCTTCAAGGTGCACATTCATGAAACTTTGCTTGACTTTTGTCGAACCCGTCTGGCCTAAAGCTCTCTTTGAACCCTATTTTGGCTTCTTCGGTGGGTTTGAGGTTGGACTTTGAGCCTCGTAGCACAAGTTTTTTGAGAATGTTACTATTTTTCAAATTGAACAATTGGAAAGATAGTTGTATAAATGAAAGATCATTTTTTAGAAAAAAAAAGATGTAACATCTCTAGAAAAGGTTTTTATTCAGGAAGGTAAGATAGAATCGCAATTCAAAGCTTTTGATGTATTTTTTTCAAGTTTCTTCTTTAGTCCTTGGATTATAATTCTGAATGTACATTGTTTCGGCTATTTGACGAATGAAAAGTTTTTTGTCATGAACTTTTGTTAATTTTTCCGATAAAACAAATTCTCAAATGACTTAAAAATCCTGCAGTCGTCACAAACAGCGAGTAAAAAACATAATTAGAATTAGAAACAAAAGTAGAACAATAATAAATCCTGAATACAGTTAACTAGAATTAAAATTCTGCCTCTGGCGAGTGTTATCGGTGGAGCGCAACAGCGCCTCAAAATTCTGCCAACGGTGACGAAATTTTGGCAGCTGAATTTCTGTTAGGCTTTTTTGCATAAAAACGTTACTTCTTGCGATGTACGGATGAGAAAGAAGCTACGAGGCTCAAAGTCCAACCTCAAACCCACCGAAGAAGCCAAAATAGGGTTCAGAGAGAGCTTTAGGCCAGACGGGTTCGACAAAAGTCAAGCAAAGTTTCATGAATGTGCACCTTGAAGATGTCAGCTACATATTTGAAAGCTTTGGAAATAGCGGTAAAGTTGGAAATTTTCAAAAACCGGTTTTTTCAGAGCAAATATTGCTTTTTTAGGCCAATAATAAGTTCAAAGGTAAATTTCGGTTGGACGGGTACGGTAAAACTTGAACAAAACTATATAAATTTTTACATAGAATATGTCAGTTACTAATTTGATAGCTTTGGAAACTGCGGGACTGCCGGAAATTTTTAAAAACCCATCTTTTCAAAGCGAATCGCGTTTTTTCAAGCGAAAATAGAGTTCAAAACAAAGTTTCGGCCAAATATGTAGCGTACAGATCTCTTCAAACCACTTTGAATGTTACAAAACATACTGTAGTTATAATCTAAAAAAGGTTTACACCAATATCTAACAAAAGAAAAATGTGAAAAATCGTCAACCCCGACCAACCCTGGCCGCCAAGTGCCAAGTTGCGCGCGTTCGGAGTGAAATCTCGAGATGACGGGTTTAGAAATTCGAACTTTTTTTTGTGGCATTGTTTAGAACATACTACAAGACATATTCCATGTGAGTAATTACGATGCGATTCTACGCCCACGACCAGGGTGACCGAAAAACCTACTTTCCAAAACACAAAAAAATTACCGTAACTCGAAAAATTCCTACAGTAACTTAAGATGGTATGTACTGTAAAAAGTTTTTTTAAAAATTTGATTACCTATCGATTGATATATCACTTGCCTAGTAAAAAAACTCTTCAATACTTAGATACGCAGGCGCCCACCTGCCTACCGTAATCCGGCTACAGTAGGAGGAAATGGCTCAAAAAGTTGCGTCCGCATTTCTGATGATCG